>JAFJYG010000084.1:0-96818 GCA_017366145.1 Cadophora sp. M221 | reverse complement strand
GGGCAGCTGCATGGGTATTTTTTCCGAAGACTTGGATTTGTGGTGGGGAGTTGGGAATTCAATAATGGTATTTTTGGAACTTTTTGAGTACTCGGCAGATTATTCAGAACTCAAAGTGACGAGTAGCTCGATCATATGATGATTTGACTCGGAGGTAAGCAATGCTGTTGAAATGTTGCAAGCAGGTCAATCGCGTTGTTCCCCGCCAAAGCTTGCTGATGGGACGAAGCGAACCACTTGGGCAGTTCCAGAGCCGGGTCCAGATGTCCAAGAACCCTCAATTTCTAAGTTTCACATCCATAGGTAACTCAGAGAAGGAGCTTTCTAAACAACAACTATACGTCGTGTGGCTCTCAAAGTCTGCTTCGATTGATGACTGCTTGATGGGGTTTACTCTCC
Organism: Cadophora sp. M221; assembly: GCA_017366145.1. NCBI lineage: Eukaryota > Fungi > Ascomycota > Leotiomycetes > Helotiales > Ploettnerulaceae > Cadophora > Cadophora sp. M221. Next base: position 96,419 of record JAFJYG010000084.1, on the reverse strand, counting down.
TACACATTTTGGAACATTGCAAGTAAGTAGTCTTCTACCCCGCGGCTTCCCCTCACCTCTATATCATTCTTTCAAGAACACCTCCTTGAAGATGTTTCCCCGAGAATTTTTGGGCTTATTAGCTGTTTATTTGAAAGATTGGCAAAGCAAAGTAAAGAGAAAGAGAAAGATCTTTTCAGATCAATCAAAAGATCCTGCTGTACGGAGCACACTGTTGACACCCCCCACCCCCAATGCCATGCACCAGATTGAGACCGCTGCTCGTAGAAACAAATTGTAAAGAAAAAAAAGGTTAATCTTTCCAGATCGTCTCATAAACACACTGTTGCTAGCCACCATTTCCTCCAAACATCCAAAATATCCATAACTCCGCCGAGAGGCAAGGCTCTGACGAAAAAGATCTTTTCAGATCAGATTGACTTGACTGTCCCAAAAAATCTCCCCAAGCTCATTGCATATCAATCTTCTACCGGTCTGGCATGCTATCCGCCCAGTCCAAAATGTCACTCGCGTCATCATCATCTCCGATATCTTCATGATCTGCCTGCACTCGTGTAGTTCGAACTCGCGTGATTCTGCCAAAATCTTGAGAAGCAGGGAGTGCCAGCCAATCGATGTGCAGACCCTCGGCTGCCTTCGACATTGGGAATTCGTTCAGCTTGGCCATGATCTGACCAATGCACCAGGCTGACTTTTCCTCACCCTCTCGCATCTGAATTCCGTAGCGGTACAGATCGGTGCATGTGGATGATATCAAATCAACCGCCCACTTTCTCAGCTTTACCCGTAGTCTCTCTTCTCCTGCATCTGAGTGCACTGCCTTGTGCATGAAGAAGTCGACGGAAATTGCCTTCCCCCAGGGATTCCGAAGACAATGGGTTATTTTGGGATCGGTTAAGGTCTTTGCAAACCATGCTTTTAGCTTTGCTGGCTTTTGCGATTTCAAAGCGGCCAGGAACGCAGGATCTTGGTATAACTGGAGGACGGTATGTCTAATTGTAGTCAGCATCTACTCATAGCTGGGATATGTATATGCTCTCAGGTGTCTGACTTACACTGTGAAGGGAAACATCACTTCCTTGATCCAGAATTCCATTTGCTTAGTTGCATAGGTAGCAGCCATCCGCTTTGCAAGTTGGTGCGCCAGTGTATCCATCCCAAGTTGTTGGATTCCTTTCGGAATTGCCATATCCATATGTACATTTGTGGCCTTGATGTCGATGAAAATGGCTCCTACGACTAAATGCTTGGACGCCAATGGGATTTCCCATTTTCCGTTGTACAGCTGGAATGCCTTCAGAACGTGTCCTTCTCGAGCGGGCCGTCCGCGGGATCACGGCGGTTCTGTTGGGCGATGCTGCGGAATGTGGCGTACCGAGGAGCTGGCACCACGGAGCGCTATAGAATTGTTAGGTTGGTTTCTCTTCACACGCGGGTGGAAATGAATACCTGGTTAGCGATCAGGGATTTTGGATAGCCTTTCGGCTTGAACGCAGGTCCTCGGACTGGGACCGCACAGTAGACCTCGTTCTCCCCGTACACGATAGTGGCAGCACTGTCGGCTTGTAGAACGTGAAATGGAGGCGCATCGGCGCTAGGCACAGGTACGCCCTCTCGGGGCAATCGTCCTGCTGGGCGGCCCAGACGCGGAATTCGTGCTGGCTCATGTCCAGGCACGGGCTGGGTCTCTTCCTCTCTTGGTCCGAAACCAAACATCCGTCGCAGGAATTCCATGGTGCTTTGTTTTAGTTTTGGGAGGTGTGCGGTGTGATTTGGATGGGGGTGGCGGAATGCTGCTTGTCTGGGAAGTGAGGGAGAAAGGTGATGGAGAAAGGGGGGAGGAAGGGGAGGGAAGGAAACATACATTCTAAAAGTTCGACTCTCTCGGCCTAACTTCGTGATGTCGTGACCTCGCTTAATTGAAGGTGAGGTTGTTGATGCCTTAGTCCAGATATCACAATATTGCGAAAGGCGTACAGGAGACTTGTGAGAACTGGACCTGACCTTTAATTATTTTTCCACATCTCCTCCACACCCCTCTTCCACGACATTCATCTCTTGGTTTCCCAATCCCTGGAAGTCCACAACATTATCACCTTCCCAAGGCTCGTCCACTTTCTTCCGCACATCATTTCAACCAATGGAGACCCCGGTTGGGCTTGACCGTCCAGAAGAGCGGCGGGGATTGCGAGAAGATGTCATAAATTTTGAGTCCAAGGTGAATACTTATCCCAACCAATCTCAGTACATTGTCGGGCTTCAGGGAAGCAAACGACGACCCTTAGACTATCTCGAGGCATCATCACCAGCCATTCATCCCGTCTCATCCCAAAACGGACGCACCCCCAGACCGACGGCCACTCCGGAGAAGCTGCAAGCCAACGTCAAGGAACTCTTCACCAAGGTTGATGAGATTGGACGAACACAATCCCAGATTGTCGACATCCTGAAGTCCATCCAAACTTCGGTAGGTATCCTCCCTCACATCCAAATTTCGTATACTCACAGGTTTAAAGTTGGACGCCAGACAAAGTCTTTGGCAGGCAACCACAGGCGAGACGAACCGGCCGTCTAGAAAGCTTCGAATCCACACAAGTCAGGCACCTCGGGAACCGAAAATGACAGAGCTACGAACGATCAACAGGCTGAAAGGACTACAAAGAAAAGGAAAAAAGGTATTTCGAAATCCGAAGCGACGATCACATCCCCACGAAAACCCAACAAGCAGGCAAGGTGGCAATCCATCACGACCATCACACTTGACGACACGGATGACGAGGTATGCGACGGAGCAACCAGCACCAAGAAGACAGACGCCGACAAGGAGGAAGGCGGTGAAGACGAGAAAGAGGATCTATACAATGCAACTCCGCGGAGGGCTGAAAAGGTTTGAACCTCATTAGAGAAGCATTGATGGGGTCAGGGACGCAGCTGCTGCGAGGGGGACAAGCATGGACGCAAATACATGTCGCGTGGATGGGTGTTGAAAAGCGCTGGTAGCATATTGCTGGATATTGCATGGATCCGTAGGAGGCCATGAAATTTTGGCTCTGGGAAAGGCGGATTGAGACATTTATAACTTGCTATATCTTGCTACCAGGAAGCATGCTTTGTATGTGGGGGCCTTGGGGATGTAGCTGCCAAAATGAACGCAATTTGCAGCGAAGACTCCACAGGATTGAGTCATCCTAAATATCAAGTTTGAGTAAGCCTCTGCCAAGCCTGAGAGAGAGGGAGAGAGAGGGAGAGATGTTACATTGTGCGAAATGGAAAAAACCCGAGGACAATTCGGGCCTTTCAGAGCCACAAGTCATAATATTAAAAGGAAAAAGAGAGCAGAGGAACTTTTCACCATATGCAGACGACTCATGTCCAGGGACATGACACCACGAGAAGGGACACAAAAAGGCAAGCCCAACAGGAGGGAAACATAATTTGGACCCTTCGGCCCTTTAGAGCAACAGAATACGACCATCAAAGGACAAAAAGGCAGAAGGACCTTTCGGCCAACAGAAATGCATGAAAGCTAGAATACAAAGTAGTAGCGACGGACCAAACCTCAGATCAGACATTCCCAATGTGGCAATTTCTAAGGACGATGGTGAGATTAATGGCGGCCGCCCTGACCAGGTCCTCGCATTCACTGTCCTCATCTCCAGTTATTTCCCGATTCTCCTTTTTGATGTGACCACCATGGCCACTGTCCTGATCGTCGAACTCGTCCTTTCTCTCAGGAGAAGACTTTCGGCTGTTGATATTCCTCATGCTGGGATAGAGCCCGTTGATCGTTGAACATTGGGTGGGCGCGATGTAGTTGTATGCAAGCTCCTAATCGCTGGCATTTATCGCATTCAAGAGTACGAATTGTTCGAGAGGTAGGACTTCGAGTATTTGCACCAACCACAGTAAGGTTAGATTCGGAGTTCTCGGTATCCTTACAATCAGCGTACCGGATTAGAGCGGTTGAACTATGGCACCCCACTGCGCGTCTACAGTATGAGGGATCCGGATCTGAATATTAGCCAGCGATAAAAATTTAAGTGTCAGCTTTCTGACCCCTACCAAGGCAAGGGCAATACCGAACAAAACATTGTTTGATACAAGGACAGTGAGTTATCTAAATCGTTCGCTATTCAAAGGGTTTACAAGAAGTTAGAAAACTTGGGGATAAGGAAATAAAACTTGTTTATGCCTCTGGTGTACTCTCCTTTGGTTGGATTTCATTACTGAGTGGACGGTGGGTGAGACAGAAGTGGAGTCGCGTCGTGGGGTCGAAGGTTGGGAAAATTTCGGAAAAGGGTGAAGCGACCAAAAAAAATAAAAAATATTGGGGACGCGTGACCACGTCACACGATCGGGCCTAATCCGGGATCGAACCGGAGACTGGCGTGGTTATTAGCGCTGCTACACATATCATGTGATATTAGATGACATACCCTCTTACAACTTTGTAGCATCAAAGACACTCCCAAAGCAAGAATTCTACCACTGAACTATCAGGCCTCGTTGTGATGTTCTATACAGAGGATTCGCTTAAATAAAATTATGAACAGTTTACTAGAGTGGCCTACGGTGACCTACGGGAAACTATGGCAAGCGACGACTCGCTTACCACATCGCACACTGACCTGACCCTACCTAATTGTAAAACTACCTATGCTGCCCTCTGGTACACGCACCCCTGAAGCCCAATCTGCATTCCCTTGCCTTTTGTCAACCAGCATAATGACCCCCTCCTCAGAAATGCACTTTGGGACAAGAGTTTAATAAGAATCACTGGGAAATATATACTCCAAAAAATCTCTACCTTAGCCCGAAGCTCAATGCTATGCATGCCTAGGTATTCGTGAGGTGGAGGACCGACTCCGCCTTTCCCAAATCCACGAGTCTCTTCCTTTCTGCGCCCAGCAAGCAAATGAAGAAGATCTGGGACCCTATCCAATTACTTAAGTCTATTGGATTTCCCCTCTTTAAGGCGCACATTACTTTAAAGACTATCGCTCGGTGGTCGAGTAAATTGATGTCCCCTGTTCACCAGCATCTGCATGAATATCACTACGCATTTCAAGCTGCGATAAAATCCCTAGCAAGGTGCTCTTGATATGATGGCTACGAAACAATTTGATTTGAATATAAGACTTCAGATGAGCGACACAGAAATTTGTTCACGCCGGGCTGTGCAATGTTTTTGAGTCGTACCTCGGGCATTTCAAAGTTAAAATACATACCAGTTTCCTGAAATTCAATACGCAGACCTGTCATGGGCTGTTACAAAAATGCTCCATGCTCCAAACGCCAACTCATTCACCTTTACCCTACCACCCAAATGTGCATCCAAGACGCCACCCAAGTGCCAAATATCGATAGTCACGCAGTAAATAATATCCAAAAGGGAGTTCAAAGAACAAAAATCAACTTCAAGATCAGGCCGAAAGAGTAGGCCTGGTGCATCAAAAGTGCTAGTCACGTCATTCGACTGTTCGCTTCCCAAGCTGCCTTAATTTGTTTCTGTATCGCTGCCGTAGGACGTGCGTGGTCTTTTTCGGTCTCAATTAACAACTTGAGAAGCGCTTCTTGTTCTAATCCGTCGTCGAATCGATCACCACCTTTTTGGCCAAGTCAGCGCCACGAAACATGACCCAAGAGAACTCCATCACTTACACATTGCGATACCCATACACGCCGTGAACATTCCAGGCGGAGTAGAGCGATTATGAAGTCCGATACCACAGAGCTCGCGCAGGTTTTGTTTAACTCCAATCTGTGCAGTATAAGTCAAGAGGAGATGAGATGTGATGCAAGTTGAGGGGTGGACTTACAAGCATGGCATGCTCAGCATCGTAACGGCCCTTTCCTATCCTTGGAATCTTGGGGTCAAAGGTCGAGAGGAGTATTTGCGCAAGTTTGTGATGTTGGATTCCGATAACTGGGAGTGCAATTAGCAAGTGATTGAAGTTTCGGAAGGAGGTATGGAGAGCGCACTGTGACAAGGATGTATATGCAAGATCTCGGGAAAAGCCTCTCCCTTGCTACGGTCTGCATCCCGGTAGTAGTAAGGAGTAAAAGAGTCCGGTTTGTCATGCTGCCATCGATAACTCTCAACTTGAAGTCTCGACCAATGTCCAGGATCGACCCCTCTCGGCCTGAAGCAGCAATTCAGGACGTCAGCCAAATGCACCACAGCTCGATTTGCCCAGCCAAAATCTGTAATGGGGTCAACAGAGCGATCAATATGTCCAATTTCAATTTGAACAGCTCTTTGACTGATCGTGGCGACGTAAATTTCCTGCCGTAAGCCTACCCAGAATGCTGCTTCGCTTAGTCCACCTTGCATGACATTTGAGCCATGCTCGCGAACAAAGCTCTGGATTCCTTCGATGTGAGCTGCACCTTGCTTGCCAGTTTCGAGAACTAGAATATATCAGTCATATTATCGCATGATATCGAGGGAACTCACGATCAATCTCTTCCAGCACCCGAAGAATGATCAAAGCTGCGAACAAAGTCTCGTCAGCTCTTGTGACCACGTTGTCTAGCATAGGAATGAGGAGGTTAATGCAGTCTCCGTAATACTGCGTTGCTGCAATTTCATTGGACTCGCTGGTTCGCTTGGTGAGGGTCAGTTGTCTTGCTGAAAGAGCAAGTATGGCCTTCAGCAAAACAGGGCATTTTGCTGCCCGCTTCGGCACCTCGACTTGGAAATGTTGATTTGGATCGCATAGGTCGAGCTGTCGCCAAGAGTCAGATTTCGATCGGGGTCTCGGATGAGTGTAGCCGAACGACTTACCCATTTAGCAAGATCCAGAACGTAGTGACCGAAGAGACGAGCTTCTGCAGCATCTTTGAGAGGCCAAACGGAATCATCGGTATGTATAGGGAGCGCTTGTTCTAGTGTAACTAGACGGTCAGGTTAATTGCCGCAGACTAATTTAAAAAAAAAGAATACAACTTACCTCTTGACATTTCTTGTGGTGACTGTAAGAAAACTTTGTGGATGACATCAGATACGGCTGGTTCCGTATTTCCGTATGGGGGAGTACTGAAAGCAGTCTCTGGTGTAGTGCCATAGTTTGATGGCCATGGGGAGTGATTGAAACCGTTTTGCCGGGAACTGAATCCTCCTGACGAGGTAGGTGAAATTACAGGTGCGGTATATTGCATCGGAGTGTTCTCTCGCGAAAGACTACAAGGTAGCTCATCCCCATCTTCCGAGGCAGATTCGCCAGTACTGTCCATGTGATTGCTACTCTCATCGATCCATTGATCTGTTTCATCATGTCAGTCGATTCTTTTAGTGTAATGTACAATGAGGATTGTAGGTGACGATGGAATTCATGATACAGCGCGGTGAAACAACCATACAGGACGAGTACCTGGGCATGGCAACAGGGTGATAGATTGAGGAACACCCTTGCTGGATTTCTTGGCTGAAGACAAGAGGCGACTTACATTCATCAACTGACTTCAGAGCTACCCATTCGTGATCACTAGAATATTTTTCTGTGAAGCGTCAGCTTTTGAGAACGAAGTAGACATGGAAGCATGAACTATCTCACTGTTATGGCTTCGAAATACCATGCCTCGAGTGCATTTTCGACCCGACCCAGCACATCGACCACAGATAGGTTCGAGTTTGTCACCTGGAAGACGTTGGTAAGGGTGTGAATTGAAGTATAACCAACTCAGAAAACTCGATTTCGGGCTTTCCCAAGCGGGAATAGATTGAAAGAAAGATAAAGAGCAGACTCACACTTCACATGCTTGACGCGGCATTCCTGACTACGGTTACAAGTCAGCATCAACTCGCCAAACTGAAGCCGAACGAAAGGGGAGGAGATGTCAGGGGGCACTCGGACTGCAGCACATACCATCCAGATCGATTCCTTGCAACCATCCCTACGCTCCTCTCAGCCTAACCGGATGTTGTAAACAGTATAAGGGGATATGGCAATCACAAAATTGGGTTGAGGCTGATGCTGGATGAATTTTGCGACGAGATGATGTCGTGCAAGTGTAACTTCCAGGTTGGCTAGGGCAATTAGTGATATGGGGAAGCGTGGAGCTGGAGTGCGGGGTCTGGACCTCGCTAGGACGCTTGGGAGGGAAAACCCTGTGTTTATATGGAGCACAAGACTAATATCTCGCAGCTGACTGGCCACCTTGACCTGTCTTTGTATTCGAATTGCCGTCAAAGCCCGACGGCAATCAAGTGGCTGTCCAAGCGAGGCAGTGGTTACATCTTCAACACGACGTAAACAAAACCAGGCTTGACTTCGAGCGATGCTGCGGTGATTGGAAAGTCCAGAAACCTCCAATTCGTATGAGATCCAGCCCACATTCTGATTACCGAGAAAATTAGGTACTTTGGCAGCTTTGGGACAATTATGATATCACCTTGAATATCACAAGACTGCAGACCCACAAGCTAGATGGAGCTTCAAAACTGATCGGACCCAAACAATGGACAATTCCAAGCAATCGACAATTCAACACTGATGAATCCATGGGGCTTCGAATTCCCCCAGATCCAGCTGTCATTCAGAATGCGGGGATTCAGCCTCTTTAATTAATGGAATCCCCCCATGGGGACGTGGAGATCTTACCATCGGCTCGGAGTCTTCTCACTACTCCAGAATTTTCAGCTGTTGTCCGTTGCACCGCAAGCCCGCCCAAACATCGCATCCTCAGCAACAGTCGGAATTTACGTACCGGTATCCTACGAAACGATATCAGACACGTGGAGATGGTAACCCCATGGACAAGAACGGAGAGAAGGCGAGATTCCAACGCCCCAGGCTCCGAGCATGTGGAAATGAAAGAGCCCGGGGAGGGTCAAATCCAGCGGCCATCAGCTTATGGTACACCCGCTGTAGAAACACCTACCTTGGAAGGTGTTAATGGTGCCACAGGCCCGATACCTGTTGATATTGATATTGATGATACTAAACTGTCCTGGTATGGCTGGTTTGTCCCTATCGTTGCAGCATTGGCAGGGGCTCTGTTCGGTAAGATAACACCAGCCCATCACTGGGAAGAAAATTGCCCCGGACGATCAATAATAGGTTTTGACACTGGCACAATTGGCCACGTTCTGCCTCACCTCAATGAGGCCTTTGGTGGTACTAGCACGGCACAGAAAGCAGCAATTATGGCAATGGCACCTGTTGGTGCCTTACTTGGAGGACTTCTTGTACTTCTGTCAGACAAGCATGGAAGAAAAGCTGTGATGTATTTGAGTGCTGCGCTTCACATTCTCGGTGTTGTGTTACAAACAACGCCGAAATCTGTCCTTCAGATGATCTTTGCAAGGATCGTCATTGGCTTAAGCATTGGTGCTGCTTCAGCAGTTTCTCCCGTGAGTTTCGCATCAAGTCCAGATGGGCAGAATAGCCGTTTACTAACTTTCAAAAAGATGTACATTGCAGAGATAGCCCCAGCAAAGTTCCGAGGCAAAATGGCCGCCATGTTCAACTTTGCAATCACTGGAACACAGTTGGCAGGATATGGAATTGGGATTGGTTTGAGCGACACGAACCATGGATGGAGAATATGCCTATTGTAGGAGGAGTGACAGCCGTCAGTTGGCTGATGTTGCTCCCATTATGTCCGGAGTTACCTCGACAATTGATCGCCACCAGTGGGGAAAAGGCAGAAGCTGCCGTCCAGAAACTTCGTCCAAATGCAACTAAAGAACAAGTCACGCAGTACGTCCAGAGTTTGTCTATGTGTATGGAAACGGCCCAGCATGACCGAGAAGGACGAAGTAATTGGGCGCAGTTCAAGCAGCTCTTCACCAAAAATCACCGCATGAAAACTTTCGCTGCGTGTGGGCTTTTGGCGCTGTCTCAACTGAGTGGCTTCAATTCTTTGATGGATTTCGCACCTACGCTCCTCGTTGCCCTGGGATTCTCACCTATCATTGCTGTTGCTATCTCTGAAACCAACCTCGCGGTTACGGCTATCTACATGACTCTTGTTGATCGGATAGGAAGAAGACGTATCTTGTTAAACACTTCTCCGATCATGGTATGTTCTGCTACTTCTCTGATAAACAGTGAATTTCAAACTGACAATGCACAGTTCTTCTCCCTTATTATCAGTCTCGTTGCCTGGGAGCTCAACGTGTCCCTTGACACTTCCAAGCTGACGACTTGGCCGATGCGATTATGGCAGGAACCGCACAGAAACCTTCACTAGACAAAACTTCTTTCATTATCCTCGGAACAATGGTTGGAATGGTCGTAAGCTATGTTGGCGCTATTGGTAACTTAGCCTGGACATCAACGGAGTTCTTCCCCACCGAACTACGCCCTTACGGAACCATGCTGATGAACATGTGCAACTGGGGACCAAACATACTGGTATCTGGAACATTTTTGCCTCTGTTTGAGAAGGCGGGCGCACCAGCGACCTCCGGGATTTACGCGGCGTTTTCGGCTTTAGGTACGGTCTTTGCATACTTTTTCTACCCAGAGGTGAAGGGATTGTCTTTGGAAACCATCCAAGAGATCTTCGCCTCAAAAGAGTCTGTCGTGAAGGCTGCCAACAGGAAGCAAAGGGAACTGAGAGGCGCTGGACAGAACAGAGGCCAACTGCCTCAGGGGGAGGACGCAGTGTGGCTGACTCTGGAGACTGGGTTTTTCTTTTTTGGGCATGATGTTTGCGAATTTTTCTTGAGGTTTTACAACATTGCTTACACCACATTATCCTACGTCCGAGAACTCTTTTCGGGAAGCAAGGCCGAAGTCCAGCCGACGGACAGATCTTATGGTGTTTCAACGTCGCCTCATTGATCACATCATCCATCTTTTATTTGCTTATTGTCTTTTCTCTTTCCTAGATACCCTCGTTCAAGATCTACATAGTGGAGATACTGCCGTTACATTGGAGCATTCGTTGGCCGGTCATATACATAAAAACTCAAAATTTGCATTCAAATTTTGACCTAATCAATGAATTACAAAATTCTGCTGAAGACCCTTCCTCCTCGAGGTGACGATAATGATGGCATATCGAAGAATTTGTGGTGATGTCAAGAGTATCGGGATGGTAAATGTTCTAGATTTCTAAGAAAGCTGAAGGTTCCCCGCCATCTTCCGGTCGGCACCAAAAAAGGTCGAGGAGTGTTGATTGGGAGAAGAATAATGACCCGAGAACAAGCTAAAAATTCATAATTACCAGAAACACGACAACTTTAGATTCAAAGTGCAGTCTTAGCGGAATCGGGGAGGGGCAGTTGGTCGTGATCATATCTTAGCCCGAAAAATGACAGCATCATTTTGAGGCTGGCGAATTATGCTCTACTGAATCGAGAACGGGCCCCCGCTCTCTTTACTCAACATGGATTCGGCGATTATAGTTTTCTGTTCAAAGTCTCAAGATTGTCACAAGACAATTACTTTGCAGAAGAGACCCATCGAGTATGTTGAGCAAGCGTTAACTTCAATTATCAAAGTAAACTATTCGCGATCGTGGCTTGGTCGACTGGTACTGTAACTAAATTGGCTTGCGGCGCTTGCACCGTAACCGAGAATGGAAACCCGACGTTACGAATGGACCCTGCAGTCAGAAATTACGATGCATTCAGTTCCTAGTTCATATATGAATTTTTCAGTACGGGTAAGGTGTTCTAAGAAACTATTGTTTCTGTCCAACTAAGGCACCTGTCAGTTCCAATACTCCCCGTTTTCGAAAGGTAAATCTCCCTGAGCAACCCTGGAGCCACGTGGAGCCAGGACATGGTGAGTAGTAATTGTCACTTCCATCCATTTAATATGCCTTGTTTGAACTGCTGTTGTAGCATCATTCCCGGTTGCAAGCTCTTTGAGTGTTTAACACCCAACTTTATCTGGCCGACAGTATTACCCCCCACTCTACCAAATAAAAAGTCCAGCAAAAAGCTTCAAAGTATCATGATTGCGAAGAAGAAGGATCTACGTGGTCTAGTTGAGGTCCCCAGCGCATTGATTGGTTCGATCTCCTTGAAATAACCGCCCAGGATTATGGTGCAACTCACTCGGTACCTCTCGATGAAACCAAGCATATACTCCGACTAAAGGAAAGGGGATTATGCTGAACAAATCCCGTAAACTTCCCAATAGTTTCTGTAGCTAACAAATACCACCCATTGAGCATCTACAACTAGCGAAATTATTTGGCCCCCGAATCAAGCTCAGCGTGGTAAGTTCCTTCGATCTCAGCCACCACCGCTGGTCTTCCATCCAATTCAGCTGCTCTCGCCTCGTCATGCGTGTTGACCTTCTCTGCCAAATTAGGATATTTGCTATCCAAATCAGAAGCCCGTACTGTTCCAGCTTCCAATTCGCTCTTCCCAACCATCACGTCATCTCCTGTAACAACACTTTTGCTGCCAGACCGTCTCCCGAACCAAAAAGCGAAGGCCACAAGCCCAAGAAGAATGAGGAATCCAAGGGCTGAGCCAATGCTTATCCCGGCTTTCGCTCCTGTTGATATACCAGGCTTTGGTTTCGTTGTCTCGGAAGGGAGCCGCTGTGATGTTTGGGATGCGAGATTACCCGAGGCACTGATTGAACTCTCGATTGGACTGGTGGTTATTGGGCTAAATGTGGCAGTGCTACTTGAACTTTTGCCTTGTGGAGATGTTGAGGCTGATGATGTAATAATGGTTTGAGATGCCGGTGTTGAGCTGGAGGCGGAGACGGTAGATGCTACCGAAACACCCGCACCAACGCTCCATGTCAATGTGCTCGTTGTTGGTGTTGAAAGTTGAGTGCTTGCAACTGTACTGGCTCCCCATAGCTTGCTGACATCGATATGAAAAGGAAAGCTGTATTGAAAGACATTCGGATCGCTATCCAGACTAAGAAGGATGCCGTAAGTTGCAAGTTGTGCGAGATCGGGGGAAATGTTCCATCTGTATTTTCCAGAGGACTGGGAAATTCCAGCTAGTATTATCAGCAGATAGTTTTCATTGAGTGCAGTGAGATAACTAACTTGCTATTGTTGCTCCAATTTCCAAGGTGCTTGGAGTAGATCCTGTCAGAAGTGTCAGGCTGATTGACCCAGGATATTCTGTTGAAGGCTCCCATATGATGTCAAGCGACGGAGTTTCAACGTTCTGGCCCAGTGCTGGAACGGTGATGGTTGCAAAGCCTGCTGTCTGCGCGTATGTCGTAGTTACCGCCGCCGAGGCGACAATCCAGAAAATATGGAAATGCTCCGAGAATGAAGTTGCTGCGGATATTTTATCAGCAGGTGAAGCATTAAGTATATTTCTGCACTTTAGTCTGCTAGGAATCTCGTTTTGGTCGTAGCTGAAGGTCAGATTGAACTGGTGTTGTGCAGCGGCCCAATGATGTGTTGTACTGAAAGCCTCGTGAAGATACGGAAATATTGGTTTTTCCAGCAACCTAACCACATCCTCGGCCGAACGGGTGGTGACGTTGAAGGCGCCAATCCCCCAATCGTGCTTTGAAAGTCAAAATTTTACCATGAATGGTGTGCGAGTAACGCACCAATTGTTGAAAATACTCTTGAAGAGGGTTTCAAAAGTCGGACTTCTTGCAGCTTCGTGATGGTTTCCCTGCTCGACTGATGAAGTTCTGTTCATATTTTGTTTACTTTGCTGGTCTAGAGATCAAGGTCTCCAACATGGTCACTAGGAGCTGTCTTGCAACAACAAATTAGCAAGTGGAATGCCATTCAATTTTCAGAACCTAGAGTTGGCCCTTACGGCAATGCTTTCTTTATTCAGGCAAACCTGGATCAGAAAGATGGTCTTGTAACTCGCGGTGATTCCTTACCGCCAGTGTCTTCTATTTCCAAGCGACGCATCAATTACTCGACCCACAGTTTCTCAGTAACACATATATTTGAGTACCAGAAATGTGCAAAGGAGGCGCATTAAGTATTTTCGGTTGATGAGAAGAATTCTATATCCTCATCCAAATCTTAAGGTTTTTGGAGATCACGTGTCAAAAGACCCATCAAGGCCACTTCCCTTCACTTCACGATTATTCATCCACAGTTGGCAGCTACATCATTTTAACCCGTGAATGGTCAATATATGAATGTGGAAATTCATTTTAAGTCCATGTGAGTTTATCAAACCCAAAAATTGCTATGAAATCTTGTATGAACTAGAAGTTAGTGTCGCTGCAAGACGAAGGCAACCGACCGTAATCCCATTGCAAACCTTGTTGTCTTATTTTCAAAAAAACATCGAATAGAATTATGTGAAAATGGCTAATGAAATTGAGGCAATATAAAAGCATGCTTAGATTAAGAACTATGAATGTTGGATGATTTAAATCAGGTTGCCATATTAACCGACTCAGGCTTTTGCCGTCCCGTCTCGTCCGGCCAACAAACTCACTGACCAGATTACCTCGTTCATCCTGGGCCGGAGACTTTCAAAAGCGAATGAAAAGGTTTAGTTGGATGCAAGTCGTGTCGGGTTAAGATACAAATCCCAGTTGTTCTTCGTGGGGAATGCGAGCGTTCTGTTTTGCGAAGGGACTGTCTGGTCAAGGTTGGCTCCATCCATATAACTGTAGGATTCTAATAGAAATTTTATTCTAGGCCGCCTCTGTAAGCAAGGACCTCATTTATCCTGCCCGAGCTCATCATCCTGGTAAAAAATATATATATAGTAGGATGTGACTTGAAGCTGCAGTCTGCAGATGCATGCAGAGCAGCGCTTTGCATCTGCTGTCTGCAGGAAGTGCCCGGACGCAGGAACGATGTACAAAATGCTCTATTCCCTTCTACAGTTTTAAGAAAAGAGGTTCATGAACAATCTTCACGATTTTTTTCATCTGATCAATCGTTCAAGTCGTGTGAAGCAATCATTACAATGATTTACCTCGCACTTGTCCTATTAGCGAGCGCCACCCTCAATGCCAATGCTTTGTCAATACAGCCTGAAGCCCGGTCCAATCTCACCGATATCGCCCTCATCAAGTCCGGATATCTCTCAACCTTCCTAGAGAACTTCGAAGGTGCAAGTGGCTCGCTTCCTTCTAGCTCAGACTGGATTATCCATCTTGGAACATCATACCCAGGTGGTCCATCACAATGGGGCAACGCCGAGTTTCAAACTTACACAGACTCACCAGACAACATCCGCGTTACCAATGACGAGACATTAACTATCACTCCGCGACTGAGGAACGGGGCATGGACGTCTGCACGAATCGAAACACAAAGGGGATTGGGCGCTGCTCCCGGGGGGAAGCTGTTGATCGAGGCTCGGATCAAACTTGGGACGGCTCTAGCTTCCCAGCAAAAAGGAATATGGAATGCCTTCTGGGCGATGGGAAAGGATTTCAGGGGAAACTACTGGAACTGGCCAGCTGCCACGGAATGGGATATTCTTGAAGTCATCAATGGTGATTCGATCATACATTCGACTGTACACTGCGGTACGCGTCCCGGTGGTCCTTGCAACGAGGATAATGGAATCGGAGGTCCTGGCGCGAGTTTCTCAAGAGGGGATTTTCACACAGTGAGCCTTTTGGTTGACAGGAGTGTGAGCAACACGGCAGGTCAAGTAAACTGGCAGGCTGAATCAATGACCTGGTCTCTTGATGGAAAGAATGTGTTCGTGCTTACTGGCGCACGGGTTAGGGACAAGGCAACTTGGGAAAAGTTAGCTTACGATGAACATTTTCTGTTGTTGAACATCGCGATAGGGGGTAATTGGCCGGGTGCACCGAATGCTCAGACTGTGGACGGTCCATCTGTTGCGATGGAAGTAGATTATGTAGGCGTCTGGAACTCGGTTTGAAGGCCGTGATTCATATCCGGGGGGAGGATTTTTGACTGTGCTAATCTTACGAGTAATGTTTCTGTTATAAGTATGTGCGAAAAAAAAATAACATTTGCTTTCCGGGATCACGGGAAAAATACCAATTTTAATTTTAAATTTTTTAAATTTTTTTTTTGAGGTTTTGGGTGTTCGCAGTCACACCAAGTTTTATTCCATCCACTCAGTAGAACTGAGGCCGATATCCTCAACAGGACAGGCACCACCAGCGGGCCAAGCCTGCCCGTGCTCCGCCTTGTTCCCAAACACATAGAAGAGTTTCAGCATCCAAACCTCCATCTTGAAGGTGGCATTCATATTTCTCTGGCATTTCTCCCTGAAGATCCGGAATGCCTCGAAACCAATTTACCGCACTGGCTAGAAGTTTCTCAACTGCAACGGAATTTCGAAATTTGGCTTTAGACAATGTTCTTCTCCCCTGGCGGCGGTTTTAAATCCACTGAAGAGAAGTACTTAGCTGGGTTTTATGTTAGGGCCGGGCGGGGCAGTCAAAATCAGGCGAGCCTCACCAAAATCAACACAGAATTCAGACCTCAGAAAATGTTAATTAAATAACCACCTTCTAGATTAAGCTATAAAAGATATCAATAGAGAGCTCTAATACTCTCGTACATTCTCTAATGTTTATTCTGAGATTGAAATGTGGGTAATTCTTATAACTTCAGAAGTGCTGATTGTGTCACCCAATTCTGGCTTGCCCAGCCCTCACATAAAACCTGGCTAAGTACATGGTGGGTGGATGCGACGACAAAGGTATGCCCCACCATGATGTAATGACTCCAAAGCAGCGAAGACTGCTCAGTTAGGTACCTACCCTTCGCACTTTTCCTTGCCCAGGTAAATCAATGGATAGGATTCCGTCTAAAGTCTCTAAATGGTTTCCGAATATCCATAGACTTTAAGGAAGGGCCGAGCCCAGATATTAACAACCCTTGATTTTGATCTTTAAACTAATTTTTTTAGATACCTTGGGAACTCACATCACCGGATATGAATTCGGACAGTCTCAGAGGGCAGTTGACCATTTGCCCTCCATACAATAATCGAGTCGATGATCTACAAAGGATGTAGAATTCAGTAATTACTCTCCAAATTGAAATAATTCAGACAGCCTAGCAATGCAGAATTTTGTTGCAAAGCGAAATACGACCACAGCCAAGAATGGTGGATTGAGGCTGTAATGCTGCTGACGTGAGATCGCCAAAAGTGGTACAGTTATAGCCCAGGCGCTCACGAAGCTGACCTTCAAGATTTGAAGATTTTTGAGTTTCTTCCGGCTTCAATTAAGCTCTTTGTGTTTGGAGATAGCCCGATAATTTTCAATACATAGCATGGAGAAGCCTAAGAAGACGCGAAAGTCCACTCCGAAAACCAAGACCGGATGTATCACATGCAAGTAAGCATGTCATGTTTCTCTCTTCCTGGGACAGTGTTGAACTAATCAGAGCGCCATGAAGACTGCGCCGAGTTAAATGTGGTGAAGAGAGACCTTTTTGCCAGAGGTGCATCAAGTTCGGCGTATCGTGCGATGGGTACTCAACGAAATCCACCCGTGAAAAAGCTGCGAAAGCAGCCTTTCCAGTAAAGATAGCCCCGCGAGCGGTGACAACTTCCTACTTTACCAACGAGGAAGAGCATCAATACTTTACGCTATTCTGCAGCAGTACCAGCCTCGAGATCCTGCCAGGTTTCGATTCCGGATCCACTCGGCAGGCACTTCTCCAGCTTTGCCATTTCAACTCTTCAATCAGGCACGCTATCATCGCCATAGGCGCGTTGGAAAAAACGTATTCCGTGACACCGAACTTATCAAGAATATCTCTTGATGATCGAGAATGGGCGATAAAGGCCAATAAGCACCATAATGCCGCTTTGAAGCAGTACTCAGAGGCGATTAGCCATATGAGCAAAGATGTATTTAGTCACCAAAACAGTCTCAGAACGACACAACTAGCATGCCTATTAATCCTCTGTTTTGAAGCATGGAATGGTTATCTCAAACTTGCTGTTGGTCAAGTACGGGCTGGAATTGCGCTCATCCTGGAATGGAAAGCTGAGCATGGCGGCTTGAACGATGCTCGCCTATCCTCAGAACCGGGTGTTATTGAAGCGGACCTGATTCAGATCTTCTGCCGACTTGCTATTCAATCTATTTTCTTTGGATTCGAACTTACGACACCAAGCTGAGCGCTTTTGGGTGCGGAGGGAAGAAGTTTAGTTCAGTCGATGCCAGCTTCTTTTGTCGACCTATCCCACGCCGCAACCTACCAACAGAGTCTTATACGACGAGGCACATACCTTTTCGGGGCCCACGTACGAACTTACTCATCGTTTGTGAATCACACGGTACTCCCCGAATTATTTGCGGCCCAAGTTGAATTTCGAGCCGACGTCCTGAAGTGGCTCCAAGCTTTTGACCCTCTGTTTGCATCAGCTCCGGCAGGTCGTAGGTAGGTCATTCTGGTTCTTTAATCTTTAACTGCTTATTTTTTGAGCCTCGCACGTAAATGCATATCCGTTCATAGGGCCGGAGAATATGCCTGGGATATTCTTTGGTCCATATCACTAACTTGATGGCCCGCCTTCAGTCGTCAATTTGCGCGGCTAATAAAGTTGCAAGTCTTGATTTCGTATGCGTATGCATCCACGACATTCTCAACCAACGATGATGCTCGTGAAGAATTTCGAGACATTTGGAATATGGGAGTGCGTCTCGCAGAGGAAGTTCTGACAGATAAATACCGGGCCAAGGACAAGAAGCCTGCAAACTATTGCTTTGACTCGCGTGTCGTCATGCCACTCTGTAAGCCTACAATTCCTCCTTTTGAATGTGTCAAGACTTTTCGAGACATGTCTTATCCTCTTCCTAGCACAGTCCTAAAGAGGCAACTACTGACCCCCCCTCTACCTAGGGATGGCCGGCATTCATTGCCGTGACGATATGAGACGCAAAAAGGTGATTGAGCTGCTACTGAAGTTCCCGCGAAGAGAAGGCATTTGGGATAGCATTTGGGCTGGGAAAATGTTGCAGTGGGTGGCCAGAGTGGAGGAATCGTATCGGGGTTTAGATGGGTACATTCCTGAATGGGCGAGGATCAGAGATTTGAAGTGGGCAAGCGATTTTGAGAAGAGAACTTCACTCTTGTCATGCCGCCAGAGATTATCTTGCTCTTCATCGGATGTGGAGGAGAGGACAATCCAGGTATTCTGGTAAAATAAAAAAAAGACTTTGCAGCTCAGCGAGCAACTGAGGGCAACTGACAGAAAATTTATTTTCGTTAATAAGATACAGAAACCAGAATAGAGAAAGCTGATAATCAAACAGATACAGTGCAGCTTCAGAGAGCGATCAGTCGTGTTCGTTGGATGCCACAGATTATGTTACCAAAGAATATTGCAGCTATCCGTTCGAAGTTTGAACTTTCTTCGAACCTGAAATTGTTCGAAATACACCCTTTGCTGTCCAGAATAAAATTTTAGTCCCGATTTAGCTTCCAATCTCGACTTGTTGGTGCCCCCTAGAATCTACAACACCTCGTGGTGTGCTTTTTTCTCTACTTTGGCTTTTGATTTATTGTACTTCTTCGTGTCTCTGTTTGAACGTCGAAGTCAGAAGATCTCGATGGAGCGTTTCTTGACTACTGTGATCAATTTCACACGAGGAACAACCATTCCAATCTTCATCTGTGCGGTCGCTTCTAAGTTCTTCGGATAGTCCTCATTACAACCACACGTAGTTTGTCTAGGCTCTGAGTCATTCGATTTTTCGGCGAGACATTATTCAACTGCATGTCTTCATATAGTTAGCTACTCCCGAGCTCAAACAACCACAGACATTGCACCGAATTTTCTCGTTCTAGCTGGCGATCCCATGGCGTCAGAAGATTCAGCCAATGCTAGTGTGATATGGGCAATAAAAAAAAATACACCCCTACCACAAAACGATTTCCCCGGGAAAAATTCTTCTGGCAAAAATCCTACCGAAACCTAATTGAAGTTCTTGCGGTTCCTGCTACCTTTGTGTAGGGAGAGGTCGGTGAGATTGTGACTGCGGTAACATTTTCATTGTCAATTCAACCACATGAACAGATCTCATAGACAGAGTTCAAGAGGGGACGCTTTCATTGATTGGAGCTGGAGAATTGCGGAGGAAATTTCTTGCCATGTAACGAAATAAAGCGGTTTCTTTATACGTCAAGCAGCGGCCTGGTTGCTCTCCCTTCGAACCCCGCAGCAGCAAGTTTATCTAGGCTGTACACGGCTAATAGATGTGATCTCCCTCTCG
Organism: Cadophora sp. M221; assembly: GCA_017366145.1. Taxonomy (NCBI): domain Eukaryota; kingdom Fungi; phylum Ascomycota; class Leotiomycetes; order Helotiales; family Ploettnerulaceae; genus Cadophora; species Cadophora sp. M221. The sequence goes on along the minus strand of JAFJYG010000084.1, from coordinate 76,326 downwards.
AAAGCTGCTTGGTTTTGGTTTGATTTTGCTTTTTTTTATTTTAAAAAAAAACTCTTTTTAAGGGTGTCCTGGTTTGGTTGTGTGGATTGCGAAGAATCTGTTGAATGGGATCGCCACGAAAACGGATTCTATGAGTGCCCAGTAGCGGATTTTTTTTTTTTTTATTCACTCATTCAATGTTTCTTTTCAGTGTCTAGATCGGAGGATACATGATTAGTACTAACAGCATCCCGCTGCTAGTGTCATATACTCATGGACCCACAGGCAGGTGAGCTGAATAGACAGTGAGATTATTAGAAGGCTAGTTTCTATCGCAGACGAGGAGACCTGAATTGAAATATTACCTGTTGGCAGAGTTTGAGCTAGTTTGTGTTAATCGATGATGTTGGTTGGCAGTGGGCATTAGTTCCAAAACAGAGATGTTGTTGACTAAAGAAATCACCCCCTTCCTTGAAGCGCCTCACCATTCTTCCTCGACTTCAGGAATTCCTTCAAAGAACTCTGGATGCTCGCCACGCAGCCTCCAACCCTTTCGGAAATCAGTTCTTGCACCAGCCTTAAGAAGCAAGCGAACCATCTCTACATCATCCGCGGTGTACTCCGCTCGACCCGCCATCTGCAGAACAGTACCCTCGAGTGATTCGGCATTCACATCGGCACCAGCTTCAACCAACACCCTGGCAGCTTCAAGAAACCCATACTCAGCACAGATGTGTAACGCCGTCTGTCTATACTTGCCCTGCGCATCAGCATTTGCTCCATACTCAAGAAGCTTCCTGATCATCGGTATATCGTTTCCTTCAGTGGCATGAATAAGAGCAGTTCGTCCGTACTTGGATGTGGCGTCGACATCAGCCCCAGCATCAAGTAGCTGCTCCATGATGTTAGGATAAGATCGTTCGACTGCTAGATGAAGGGCATTCCTCCTGTAATGTCCACTGTCAGTCTCCGGGTCGGCTCCCATATCAATCAAGCGGGCTACAACGCGCTCTAACCCCAATCCCGAAGCCACCCAGAGCCCGTCTTGTAATATTTCAAAAGAAGACTCCTCCCACAGCGGCTCGTTGTCGTAATCGAGACAAGCATCCCGTAATGCCGGTAAAATGCTCCCGAGTCTCGATTGCTGATTGAATAAACGCATGATGGTATCGATGTAGATGTCCTCCGTCCCTCCATGTACATGGGAGGACCAATGCGTGGACGCGTAGTCAAGCAGAGGGTACTTTGGTAATTCATCTTTGAATGCGGTTAAGGTTATCAGATGTTGAATCTCTTCAAACAAAAGGTACGTGAGACAAGATTGGGCAATGGTGATGTCTGGATCGACGAGAAATAATGTCTCGCTGGTCGCTATTAGGTATTCGTTGACGGTAGGATGAGCGAAGGACAGTGTTTCACTCTCGCGATTGATGAGAACGAGCCCTTCGCACGAATCGACTAAGTCCTCAACTGGAGCGACGAAATCAAGATAGCCAGTTGTGGATGGTTGATCGGGAATGATTGCCACCCCGTGGGCTACCTCTTGGTGTTTCATTGGTCTCTTGGCTTTCAGGATCCATAATAGGACTTTCATTGCTCGCTCACGTTGGGCTTCGTTGTCTCGGATGCGGATTACAGAACGGCCATAGAAATCTTCTTCTCGCATTGGTAATGCTGATAGAGCGGCTCGAAGCTCTCCAACCGTACTTAGGTGGCGAATGAAATCCATTTGAAGACGAACAAGGTTGAAACTGCATTGGTCTCGTTATTGTTTGGCCAAGTTATGGGTGAGGCAAACTTACATCTGCAGATATCTCGACATAATTTGATCGATGATGTATTCTTGGAGACCTTCGTTCATCCTGGTAAGCCGTAATAGCTTCTTGCTGCCGTGGATTGGATCTGATATTCGCCATTTGACGTAAGATTGTATGTCGCCTCGATCTGGACGAATCCGTAGTTCTGCGGTATCGGGGAAAAGATCCCTGATACTCTCCAGTTGACGAGATGTCACCAGCAACTGTAAGGGCATATTTGAGAGGGTAGATATCAGGATCGCACGTGCATTTAACCCGCCATTGTCCACTTCAGCACACTCGTCAAGAGCATCTATCAGAACAAAAGTTCGATTTAGATTAACAACCACATCTTCAAGTAATCTTACATAGTCAGATGTCTGCGGTGAATGGTCGTCGAGGGCGTCGTAGAAATCCAGTGCTAACTGGAGAAGCGGGTCTGACATCTGGCTTGGAGCGGGGCATGAGGATATCAATTGTTGTATGATGCTGGAGAGTAGCGCATCTAGCGTCTGGGCTCGTTGATCGTTATAGCTGCAGTAAATATATGCAACACCAATTTTCTGCTCGGTTTCGGAGCGAAAGCTGCTCTCTTTCGACATCAAGTGGTCAACTATGGTTGAGCTAGGCTGTATTTAGCAGGAAGTCACTCGTGGGGATCGTGTCTTACAAGACGAATGTCTTCCCCGCCCCCGCTGCTGTCTGTCAGATTTTTTTTCGAAAGTGGAGAGAAGAGTTGAACTGACGAAGTCCAGTGCACCAGAGTATTTTGATGGAACCATCTAGCCATTGTAAGAACTGCGGATCCGAAAGCATCCACTTGCCAGTCTCCCCAAGTCGTCGTTTCCAAATATCATCATGCGTATCCCGAAATCTCAATCTAGAGAGAGAGCGCAGGGCATTCTTAAGACCCTCCCCCTTCTCTCTCCTCTTTCCAAGAAGATACGTTTCGTGATTCACCGCCCTGTCAAGATCGGCTATAGCGGAGTCCACGGCCTTCTGCGCTTCGTCAACGTCGTCCTTGACGATCACTTTGAGGACTTTGCCAATGTAGCGACTCTGCAAGAAGATCAAGCTGACTCGTAAGTAGTCGGAAATGGCAGCGAGGAGCAATGTTGAATGTTCTTGTATGCTGGGAGGCAGATCTTGGGGGCCGATTTCACGCAGATCTTCGAAGAAAGGCTGGTGGATGCTGAGATGGTCTAGCCCTGAGATGATATCTTCAGATCGATTATATTCTTTGGAAGCCAGAGAGATTACTTGGGTAAGGCCATTGGCAGTGATCTTTAGAGGTAAGAAGGAAGCAGCCTATATTTGTCAGACATGGAAAAAAGAGGTTTGACCGCCGGAGGAAGGAAATACTGACATCTGCGCCGAGAGAAACTATTCCCAATGCAAAAGTCGCAACCGGGTAGACCTTTGACATACATGCTGCCACTTTCCCAGAAATGCTCTCAGTGTTCGTTTTCTGATCCGATTGCACTTGCTCGATTAATTTGCTGAAGTCCCTCTCCAGTACCAACGAACTTTGAACACCAGTTGGTGACACGACCGTTGTCTCCAGAGCTGGATATTTTGCAAACTTCAGGGCATAGTCTTTTAGTGATGCATCTAGTTGCTCGGTAGATTCTTGAAGTTTATCTCTGGCTTTTGAGACTCTGGGATTTGGGTGAATTTCGTCAAATAGTGGTGGGAGAAGTGTTCGTTCTGGATTAAATCATCAATGTTGAATTTATGTTAACTCCGCTGAGGATACAGCACTTACCAATTCTTTGAGGTTTTGGCGCAACGAGATCTTCTGCTTCCACAGGCTTGCCATCATTTTCTCCCGCCTGGCCCGCTTCTATAGAGGTAGGCTTCTCTGGTGGAGCAGTTTTGGGTGCACTTGCCACTTTGTTTCCCTTACTTCGGAATCTCTGCACAAACTTCGACTTCCGCCAAGAGTCTTTTCCTGCAGACTGCTTTTCCATCTTGCTCATAATCGTCAACCCTGAGGATACATCGTGGAAGCATCACCGCAGAATGCTGAAATATGTTGGACTTGGGTATATCGTAGCATAGTCTCAGCCTTGTCTGTAAGAGCTGTCCATTCATAACCCTTGTGGTTACGAGGCTGATGCCGCCTGCTACTTTGAGGAGCACAATGCGGAAGTTTTTTGGGGAAAGAAAAAGTATTGTTTAAGAAATAAGGATGCCATCATGTCCATCATCGCCCCAGGAATTATCCCTTGAGAATCCATGAGAACTTACTTCATCTCACACCTAAGCGACACCAAGAGGTAAAGGCGTAGAGGGGAAACGCATGTGATGCAACTCCTGTTGTTCTTACTACCTAGGTATGTTATGCTTCGAAGGCAACTTATGTAGTCCATCCCAAATTGGGCAGCATTTCCGCTTCACACGGTCTGAATCCTGGCATTTTGGGAACCCTTTCAGTTGATCGATAACCTTTCTTCAAGACAAGGATAGCCTATCACAAACTGAGACCGGAAACCGAAAGACCTGTTTCCATGTAGCTATTTATTCCAAGAGTGGGATTGAACGCGAGGATGATGGTGGGACCCCGATATCCGGAAGGGGTCTCGATATCCCGCGTAGCCTCTTTCATAGCTATCAAGCTATCGCTTTAAGATCTCCAATTCTGTTTGGATTTCTTTGAAATATCTTTGGGTCTGATCATTGCACCTTCGCTTCTTTTCTGAAAGTCCAGAATTGATGTTGAAAAAGTTCCTCTGTCCCGAAACTACCAACCCAAGTACCCCGCTCCTCCTGCTCTGACGACTGGCCACGTGATAAAGTCATTCTTATCTTTGCGTCAGATTGGCTGTCTGAAGAAACAATAACTTATCCAGATTCAAGTCTTCATCAAAATTTGAGACTTTGAGAATGGCTTATCTCTGGGCTGGCGTCGGCATCGTCCTTTGCCTGATATCATATCTCGGCCTCACGGGGTCCAAGAATGCAGGACCATCGTCGAGAAAGGCTCAACAAGCAAAGGCTATGAAAGAGGCTTTCAAGTCTATTGATAGGGAGAATGAATCAAGCAAGAAATCTCTAGTCAATAAGGCACGTATCTCTCTCCCTGATAAGTCTTAAACAAAGTTGACCATCATGGTAGAGCTCAGATACAATGAAAATCAGCCAGGTGAGCTAAATCGGGCAGGATTTAGGACATTACTTAATGTAAACAGCTCTGGGTCTATCCCATCAAATCAATCAGGGGATGTCAAGTCCCAAACGCCATGTTGACCCAGGAAGGATTCTATCTGGATCGTCGATTCATGATCCTCAAAGACCACGAAGAAACACCTCAAAAGCTCGAGAACATGCACATCACCAAATTCCCTAGCATGTGTCTATTCTACCCTTCTATCAAAGATAACAACACTTTAGTCGTTACCTACCGCCCTCCTGGCGCCAAGTCCAATAGCAAGGCAGATAGTCTAGAAATCCCATTCGAGCCAGAAAATCTCGATGAATTGGAAAAAGTACCCGTCATCATGCACTCCAGCCCGACAACTGGCTACAAAATGGGAGATAGATACAACACCTGGCTCTCCGAACGCTTTGGGTTCAAAGTAGTCCTCGCATACTGGGGAGGCAATCCTCGTCCCGTCCTAGGAAATCTCCCAGGCAAGCCAGCAAACCAGGGTCCAAGATCCCAGAACACGATCACGAAAGTACTGAGCTCGATTCCGGTCATCGGCACGATGCTAGAACAAGATGATGGAGTCATTGCTTTCAATGACTGTGCTCCGTATCTTGTCATCAACGAATCTTCCGTTGCGGATGTGAGCACCCGTCTCCCTTCGGACGTGGAGATGGACCTCACGAAATTCCGCGCAAACGTGGTTGTCAGCGGCTCTGCTGAGGCTTATTCTGAGGATTTCTGGGGCGAGTTGACGTTTGGTGAGGAAGGTTCGAAGATCATTCTCACGGGCAATTGTGGGAGGTGCAAGAGTCTGAATGTGGATTACCATACTGGGGAGAGTGGGACGGGGAGGGATGGAGAGGTGTTGAAATTGCTACAGAAAGATAGGAGGGTCGACCCGGGCATGAAGTATAGTCCTATTTTCGGACGATATGGGTTTGTTGCAAAGGGGAACGAGGGGGGTGTTTTGAGGGTTGGGGATGAGGTTGTGGTTAGTAGGAAGAATGAGGAGAGGACGAGGTTTTGTGAGTTTCCTTCGATGCTTGCTTGTCTATTAACTAACAGGTATATAGACTGGCCAGGGCTTTCTACTTGATTTATATCCTAGCCCGATGGTATTTTTCTATTCCTTATTTGTTTTCTTTTCTACTCTCTTGGTCTGCTCGCTTAATGTTCACCGTTTCCCAACAACCTCAATAAATACTTCAGTTTTAACACCACATTCAAGCTGCTCTATTCCCAATTCCCTCACGCATGATATCTATATAATTCTTTATTTTTTGACAAACAATAACAGTGTTTATATGGCACGGTGGGCCGGTAAGAAGTGATGAGAGGATTTAATTCCGCTCTCAGGTTCGCGCTACCCCGCAATTCGGGATGACCCCGCACTTGACACCAAGTCCATGGGGATTTCTTACTCTAACTTCGCTCTCACCATACAGCAGAACATCCTCGTCAAATCACCACGGCAGTTTCGCCGTAATGGCTGGCAACGGCATTATATCGCCCAGTAGCTACACGACTCCTCCCATCGGCATTCCGCTGTGGCCAGCATGATCATGTCCCAAGCAGCACCATCAAGCCCAATTCAACATCTTGAGGCTGGTATATATCACCATGCCTCCCAATTGCCACACCAGGAAGTATAGCACATTTTTTCTATCAAGTTAACACAATGTCTCAGCCAAAGCTCCTACTACACACCTACTTCCGCTCCTCCTGTAGCGCTCGCGTTCGCACTGCCGCACATCTAAAAGGCATCCCTCTCGAATACAGTTACATCCACCTCCTCAGCTCCCAGCAATCCTCTCCTTCTTATACCACCCTCAACCCAAGCGCCAGCGTACCAACCCTATCTTTCACTACCTCTTCCGGCGAAGCAGTCATAATACGACAATCGATCGCAATCCTCGAGTTCCTAGAAGAGTACTTCCCCGACACACCGCGCCTGCTTCCACCTCCAGACAATATAATAGGCAGAGCTCGCGTCAGGGAACTAGTAAACATTATAGCGAACGATACCCAACCCCCCAGCAATCTGCGAATACTGCGGAAAGTCGAGAGTCTAGGCGGGGAAGCGTCGCCAGCGGAATGGGCGAAGGAGTTCATGGGTAAAGGACTTGAGGCGTATGATAGAGTTGCGGAGGGGAATGCAGGGAGGTATAGCGTAGGTGATGAGGTGACTATGGCGGATGTGTGTCTTGCGCCTGCGGTTGAGGGAGCTTTGAGATATGGTGTTGATGTTGAGGGTTTGGGGACTGTGTGGAGGGTTTATAATGAGATTAAGAGGTTGGAGGCTTTCAAGAAGGGGGATTGGAGACATCAGGATGATACTCCTGAAGAGTTTAGAGGAGAGTAAATGAGGTTTGGGTAATGGGGTGAAATGGTTTCTATCAAGGTAATTCGACAGCCTATTAGAAGAAAGGGAAAGTTGGGTTTATTCTTGGCCATCCTACCAAATATTTACCTTTGAAGGAACTTATCAGCACGCCCTCGGAACCTTTCTCCGATATCAAGAAGTCATAGCAAACCCCTGCTTAAACTCCTCCCTACCATTCAACCCCCAAGCAGTAGAACTCCCATCATGCACCGTAGTCCTCCTCATATCCCTCTTAAACCTCCCCTCAAAACTCCCTCCACTCGCCCTATGCATAACACAAGTATTATCCCAAACCACCAAATCGCCTTCTTGCTCCCAGTGCACCTCACACACTAAATCTCCCCTCGTCGCCCAAGCAATCAACACCTCCAAAAATTCCTCACTCTTCTCCTCACTCACACCCTCGATATGATGCGCATGTCTCGCAATGTACAGATTCTTCCTCCCGCTCGGCTCATGCGTCTGCAGGATCTTGTGGCGTGTCATTTTGTGTGCGAGGGGGTCTAGATCGGAGAAGTAGATCGGGGAGCCGAGTTTGCGGGAGTGGAAGAGTGAGTGTGCTGCGATGTAGTCGTTTGTTTCGAGGTCGGATTTTAGGGAAGAGGGGAGTGTGTCGTAGGCGGTTCGGGTGTCTGCGAAGAAGGTTGAGCCGCCTGTGCCTGGGGGTGGGATACTGTGTGCTAGGAGGAGGGAGTAGGATGCTCGGCGGGGGTTGAAGGAGGAATCGACGTGCCAGAGGCCATTGCCCTGTTTAAGTATTATATTAACTGCTCCTCTCTTCATTTTTTTCATCCTCAAAACCTTCGCCAACTTAAATTCATTTGGATTGCATTACTTGGGAGAGGGGGATTGAATGAGATAAGTTTACACATAAGAAAACTTACTTGGTTATAATGTGCCCTCTGGCTATCAACACCAATCACATCTCCTTTATCATCCGTATTCCCGGCATCGAAAAGCTCGAGATAGGGAAACTTTGCTTTCCGTCCCCCTGTTAAGTAAGGCCTGATATCATCCAACTCGCCGAAGAGACGAGAGAACTCAACATGTCGAGTGTCGTCTAATCCTGTGGCTCGGAAGACACAGACTCCATACTGAGCGCTTGTGAGACAAATAACAATAGTGTTTGAAGGAAAGAATGTGGGAAATGTGGGGAAATGGGATCGTACTTTTGCTAACGCAGTTTGAATCTCAGAAAAGACGTCTGGTTCGACGGGTCTTGAGAAATCTACACCTTGGATCTCGGCTACGAAGGTAGGGTGGAGGTCTTTGATTGTGATGTGCTTGAAAGTCGGCTCGCTGAGGAGACCCGGCATTGTGAGTTTGTTTTGGGTAGATTAAAATAGAATTTTGATTTCTACTTATTTTTCCAGTTATTCTTTAGAATGAGATATTTAATTGAAAGTGGTGAGGAGTTCTGCTAGTAGTTATCATATTCAGTCCTTGTTGGTCTCGGGGAGAGGCCCCACAAAGGAACGGGGAGGAACATCTGGGATTCTAGGAAAGATCTACCCCAGATTTTGAAAGCCGCTGTCAATCTTTGGTACAATCTGCACTTCCGTGATCGTGTGGTAGAGTTTGTATACAAACAGTAGACCCATTTTCATGAAAATAAGTTGAGACTCAAGGATGTTGAGCTGATGCTGATGACTCAATCACGATGAAGCAGCAGGAATACCGAATCCGAAGTCAGCAACAGCAACATTAGCCCGAGTGCCGTAAGAAAGGCGTAGCCTTATGTTGATAACAAAACATATAAGTAATGGAACCTTTCCATCTGTCCAGTTTTAACATGAAAAGGTATATTTTGGAATCATGAATGAAGCTCTGCATCCATGCTGCGATCCATCGTCGCCAAGTCCTATCTGGGAGGGAGATCCAAGAGGGCAAATAATCAACATCGACGGAATCGAGACCTACATATCCCACGGGGTCCCGCCAACTCCGACTTCAGAGAGCGCCAAACTTGGGACCTCAAATGAGGAATTCAAGGACCCAAGAAGAGTCATCTTATTCCTGAGCGAAGGCCACGGGATATACCTCCCCAACGCTCAGCTCCTAGCAGATTCCTTCGCCTCCCATCTTAACTGCGATGTTTTGATGCCAGACCAATTCGCCGGAAAAAGTCGACTTCCAAAAGGCACTTCACCGAGCTTTCCACCAGGATCAAAGGTTCCATGGACGGAAGATACAAGTGATCCGAATTATGAGCACCGAGGCATCGCCGTGCCGTTGAAAGCGGATAAAGATAATTCGGATGCGTATCCGTTCCTTAAGCCTCCTTGGTGGATAGAAGAAGGACCCAAAGAGTTTGAGGAATGGAAGGTGCGTCATGAACCTCCTGTTACCGATCCGATTCTCGCGCGTGTCGTCAAGTACATCCATGTCACGTACGGGGAGGATGTGAAGATCGGGGGAGTTGGATATTGTTTTGGAGGACGATATATCATGCGCTTGATAGGCTCCGGAGTCATCAATGTGGGTGTCGTTAATCATGCATCGTTCTTCACCATGGAGGAAGTTTCGAAGCTAGGAAAGGGGAAAAAACTCGCGATGTATGCAGCGGAGAAAGATGATATCCTGCCGCCGGAGGAAAGACGACGAACTGAAGATGTGTTGACCTCGACTGGGGCTACGTGGATAAGTACTGTGTTCAGTGGAACGGAGCACGGGTTTAGCGTCCGTGGCGATTTGAGTATCAAGGAAGTGAGGATGGCGAAAGAGAGAGCTTTTAAGGGGGCTGTGGAATGGTTTGACGATTGGCTGTAAGTTCTTCAGTAGGTGAGGGACATTTGTATTGATGTCATGCATGTTGCGAACGTGGAAGCTTGATTTCGTATGGGTTGAATGTCGAGAAGTGAAGACTCATGGAAGGGAAGCTCCTGGCAAGAGAGAACAAAACCCCCCCCTGAGTTTAGCGAGCGTTCACTAAAATTTAGCATACCAACGCCTGAAGCCGCATTTCCTTCGCCTGGACAGCGCTCCCTTCTCTATTCTGCCTACCCATTTTCATCCATCGTTAAATTTCTTTTTGCTGTGAGGAACTTGCTCAGTTTACATTTTGAAGGTTGTTGAACCATACGATTAATCGCATCCATCTGGTATTGTCAGTTGCTGTTTCACGTGTGGAAAATTGAAAGCCTGGAACCAAACACTTCCTTTGGATGAGCGAGCAGCAAAGCTCTCCTCTGTTCTCCATATTTTTCAGCACTGCCTCAAACGGAGTTCCCGCGAACCAGCGAAGGCAGTAGACCACGAGTGTGGTACAGAATGTACAGCCACCCGACTAACGGCCTCCTAGTCTTGTCAAACCTCAAGCTAAAGATTTGGCAAGAGTACGGTGTCATGAGATTTCTTTTCACTCTCTCTCACTTCTCTTTCATTTTGAGGATAGAGATAATGTAAAATTGCATGTTGGGGAGTAAACCTTTCCCTGATACATTCATCTTGTTGAGATAAAGGGCTGTGGCAAACATGTTCATGAAATTCAAATAGGAATGACGGCGCTCTGGTGTCTTCAAAATTATTTGCTTGATACACGTGAGTTCCGTTAAAATGTCCGCCTAGGTGATCGAGGCTCTTTGGATCAATGGTTCGGCCTCTCAAGCTTCGTTAGCCTCGACATGCTGGTACCCACCCCCTAAACCAGATTTGTCTAAAGCCGAGTCCTTGCAGACTCAGCCTTTCCGTGTAACATCGTGAATAAAACCCTGTGTCATGCATCACCAGAGCTGGCAAGCAATATGGCTGCCGTCAGTTTTACAACATCAAAATATCTCAATAATGGAGTCCAGACAGAGTGTTATGTCCGATAGCTCGCAGAGGAAGGAGGTCCGGACTCGTCAACGGTCTTCGACGTCGTGTACGGAGTGCAGAAGACGAAAACAGAAGGTATGTTTGTGTTTATATGAGATATCTATTGTCGTGATGGGGTCACTGCTGACAGGTTCCCGTCAGTGTAATCAAGCCAAAAACACAGCGTGTAACAATTGCGCGAGAAGATTTCCTCCCGTACCTTGTATTTATGACAGTTTCAGGTTTGTACTAAGTCTCACAAATAGGATGACAGCCAATGGTATCGGTACTAATGGGAGGTAGGACGTTGTCGAAATACAAAGAGAGCATAGTTGATCTGAACATCATCGAGACCAAACTCGAAGACTCCGAGGCGAAAACATTGGAACCTTTCACTCCAATATACGAGGTTGAAAGCCCTTTCGAGGAGAAGTTTCAAGTTTGGTTTCCACAATCCCAGAGCTTAGAATATTTCCCTTCGCCATCCGATAAGGGGAATCCCGCTGGGTCTCATCATGTTTCCGCCACAGCCGATGAGGGGATTTCGGACGAGAAGACGTCGGATCAAAATGTGGTGGCTGCCATTCGGCCTGGCCAGTATCATCCACGCCCGGAACACCACACAGTGTACGAATATGAAGTTGGTGTGCGTGATGGTGGTGTAGTATTAGATCCCCTCACAGTCTTACCCGTGGAATCCACTGGACCCAACTCCCGCTTGTTTCATTTCTGTAGGTTGTCCAACTCCATACCAAAGCTGATGTTAACAATAAGGAGTTGCTCAGAGACTTTCGCCTTACATATCATCCATCGATGGAAGCGATTCACCTGGCGCTCTCGCGGGCCAGTGGCTGTCGTTCATCACAAAATCCCCGATAGCAATACATGTGGCAATTCTATCGGCTGCTTACTTCCAGGCGGTCACGAGAAATGTAGCTGTTGAGAAGTCGATTGATGCAATGTCATCGAAAGGGAAACTTATCACACTCATCAATGAGGACATCAATAAGCATGGTAATGGTATCAGTGATGAGTCCATAGCGGCAGTCATGTCGCTTGCGTCAAACGAAGTATTTTTCCCCCTTTGATAGTGTCGACCATATGCTAAATCCAAATCTAGGCGATATACTCTGATCAGAGAAGCACGATAGCTCACATGCGAGGTCTGCGGGATATGATTGAATCGAGAGGAGGGATGGAGAATATCAACTTCGGTCTTCTTCGGAAAATGCTTCTGAGGTGAGGCATTCCTTACCCCCTTTCGAGCCGAAACTGACCACCCAGAACCGACTACCAAATTGCAAGCACGTACGAATGTGAACTGTTCTTGGACACTTATCAAGAAAGTTCTGTTCCGGTGCTTTCTTCCTTTCCCTTGGAGATGGACAGTCCGATCCTGCAATCGCATATCGCCTTCGTCGATACCACCACCGTTCAAAACATCAGTGTCGCAACGGCTCAAATCCTCGACGATGCGAGATCATTAACAATGTCGGTCCTAGCTCTACAGGAAAGCAACTTTCTTCCGGCTAAACGGGATAGAGTTTTGGCAGGCATCCACTCGATCCATCAGAGACTCGCCTCATCCTCCGCTACCAACCTGAATTCGCCTGAGGATTTCCTCTGCCAAGCCTGTCGCGTGGCAGCCATAATATACAGCTCGGCAATCATAACAAGGACCCCGCTCTCAATGGCATGCACACCTCAATTACTACAGCAGCTCTGGGTCACAATGTGGCGGGTTCCACTACCGCGCTGGAAGCAGATTCCTGGCATCTTCCTCTGGATACTGTTAGTGGCAAACCCATTTGCTAGAGATAAACCCGAGGGGAGATTTTTCAAAGCTTTGACTCCTGCGACTATCATGGCAATGGGTGTGATGGATGGCGATACGGTGATGGTGACTTTGAAGGGATTTATAGCTGTTCAGAGATGGCTTGGAGGCAGTTTGAGAGGAGTGGTTGTCCCGCTGCGGGACTCCGCCACGTCCAGAATACCGGAACACGGACTTCCTGCTTGGACGATGTCAGAGGAAAGTATTGGTACACTATCTAGGGTGTTATAACTCGGAAATTGATGAGTAGAATTTGCAATAATTCGAGTTCGAATCTATCTCGTCTATTGGCTACTTGGCTCCAGCTTTCATTTTGGAAATATGGCTGCTTACTTAGCGTTATCGTCCTTGATTCAAAGATCATCAACAGTCTATGCACAGAAAGAGTGGGGCATTGGCTCTTACATATCAGATGACAGCGGTGACCTCATTTACTGTAGAAATTGACTCCTACTGCAAAGCGAGAAATCTAGACTGACCAACAAGACGAGGAGAAGCAATCCCATCCATGGCTTGACTTCTTCCAAAATGAGCTCGCTCTCATTCCAGAGATCCGTAATACGCTTCGGAAACTTCCTTGCCAGTACCTTCTTCACGAATAAGATATCCATCTCACGAGAATGTGTTGTTCTTCTTAGATAAACTCGCGTCCGATGGAGCGAGTTACTTCTTTCGAGTCCCTACCCTTCACTTTCTTAATACGTAGATGTATCTATGAATAAGAGCCCATTCAAAGTCTCTAGGTCATTTCAGAACATTCATTAATTTCAAGGAAGAGCCGAGTCTCAATTTAAAGTAACCTTTATTTTGAATCTTGAAAGTAAATCGTATATAAGGTAGCAGCTCGCTTCATCGGGGGCGAATTTAGCCAGCCTCGAAGGGTGAGACACATTCGACACGTGGAGTCATGGATGAAACAGTACACACCGCAACTCGCATCATTGTTCCTTAACTTTATTGAAGTCGCCACATGATTTAAGAACATCTAGGAAATTCATCCGCTCCCATTGTGTCCACTATTGTGAATGAGTCCCGAATATATCATTCTTGAAAATATCTAAACGGCATTTTAGTCAGTGAACTGTTCAGATCTCGAATACAAGCTACTTCAGGATCATGTTCGACACGTCAATCATCTTCCAATACGGGTCAGCTTCTTTAGGTGACTTCCCAAAGCCTGCAACACATGGCTAGTTTCAGATGTTCGTATATCTACCCAGGTACACAGCGCAAGCCGTTTTTTATCATGAGTTGCATTAGTCTACTAGTTAGCTAACTAATTATTGGTCACCACCAACACCAGTTCAGCTCCACCCAGTGAAAAGTTCCATCATTTACAATGCAAGTTCCCCATTTCCCTGCCAATGCTTTGTACATAGTCCAGTCCCATCCCTGCCACCAAACCACACTATCAAGCTCCAATTCTGACTTGATCAAGTCGAGGAATTTGGTCTTTGATCCGACGAAGGATTCTCCTCTTGGTTGTCGCCCGAGAGACCAGTCTCCCAGTCGCATCACCTGGTACAGGAACCTGCGAATGGAACACGCCAGTCCTATCATATCCGTCGATGTTAAATCCGTATACATCATATCCATCTACGTCGTACTCCTCGATGATCTCATTTCCGTTGGCATCTACATCGTCATCCCAGCCAAGCTCCCACCGATCCTTGTTCTCTCCCGCGGATCGATCGTCCCAAGATTGATCAATTCGCACCCTATCGAACGCTGGCTGGTCTTTGACGTCGGAGTCGGAAGGAAGTTCGCCAAGTTCAACCGGCCATGCCCTTCCTTTCACCATGAATTCTTCCACTTGCTTACTGGCAAGACCCTTTGCGTTTTCTGCGTTGAATCCGTCGTCCGAGTAGGAGGGTGAGTCAAGTACCGCGCCCAACATGATAGCTGTTGCTTCTCTCCAAGCCGCCTGACAGGGATACGAATCGGGTCGCAGTCTCCACTCATCGCCCGGAGTGTCAAAGGATTTGAAATGTCCCCAGAACTTGAAAGAACTTAGAGCTAAAGTCGATTTCAGCTTCAACAGAATTCTTCTGAAACTACCCTGCCAGAGCCCAATGTTTGCGAGCTCCAACGAGCGAAGTGTAGCCGCATGCTTGCCGAGGAAACCGAGTAACCCAGCTTCACAAAACACCATTCTACTCAATCCTATAGCCTTCATGTTCTTCCAGGTACAGGAATTGAATACCTTCCAGAGTGGAACATACCAATCCAGGATATCATCGCATTTCTCCCAAGATCCGCCATTTTTATGTTTACCGAAGACCGGAGAAAATCCAAGGTTTAATTCTTGCAAGTTCAGAATGGAACTTAAGAAGTTTCCTAAGCCAGCCCAGAAAACTTTGCGAGGAGGCTCGGTAGCATCGAAGGTCAGATGCAGATACCGAAGCCCTTGGAGAGGCACCGTCAGGCTCTTGAGGACGTCGGTGTCAGCTGCAAAAAATGTTACAGGCAGTTGATCGTGGCTCAGTGTGCTTATCCAACTTCTACTACTAGCCAGTGCCAAGAGTAGAGAATGAAACTCTGCGATAGATCTGTTGAAATAATTCACCTTCGAAGCCATGCACCAGGCATATCCAAGCAGATAGTTCTCCAAGCTGGAAGACCTGCGAGTTATGTGAACCGAATCGAGAGCCTCCAGCGACTCGAATACCAGTCTGAGAAGCACAACATCCCGAAATTTATATGTGTTCTGGTGTGCGGTAATATTCCATGATGCATATTCAGCTAACGCGGGTGCTGTGTTGGTTCGAATGAGGTCTCGTGCTCTTTGGCTAGACCAGGGGACGCTAATGATCATCATTGACAATATGTCAGACATGCACTTGAAGAAAGGATAGTTAGCCATTGGATACGCTATTGTAGCGGGGTGGGTAATTGACGAAACAAAGAACAGAAGTCCTTACGTGGATGCCCATCTTGCCAGTTTCCAAATAGAGTGCCTTCACTCCAGTCGCAAACTGTTTGTAATCCACAACCATCTCAAGTCTTTCGAAGTCCTTTCGACCAAGACTCAGTCTAAAGAAGGGAAACAAATGGTGAGCTCCGATAGCCGCCCATTGCTTGCTGGTTGCGCGGACTGCTTTGACATCGCGAATAGCCAATCGACTGAAGATGCTGTCCCAAAGCTCATTCGGTAACTGTGGCGAGAAGAATCTCTTAGGTCTGATACCTGGGGCTACGATCTGATTTCCACAAACTCGAACTCTTGACACTGTTTGGGGAAGGCAAATTAGCATACTTGTGTGAGCGACAAAACACCCGCACATAGCGGAAACAGGTTCAAGCTTACCGGCAGAATGAAGAGGCTTCGTGATACCCCTCGCACTAGGAATATCCATTGCTGATTTCTATGCGCGGTCGTCGTGCTGTTCTGATAATAATTTGTTGATGCTGGTCAGAATAGAAAGCGCGTTCGAGATGTTTTGTTCTCGAAGCGCGCCAAGGGATTAAGCGATGTTGGCCTAAGGCTTGCACAGGTTTACCTTATGACCCCCGGCATCTGAATGTCGCAGTGGCGAGTGCCTGAATGGATGGCACTGGAACCTTGATTAAAGTAGTGAATAGAAAATTCACTTATACAAAGAATTGAATTCAAAGGCCATCATACATAGGCATGTTCTGTCATTCTCCCAAGACATCTATCTATTGATCAAGCTCACCATCGAGAAAATCAATCAATCAATATCTCAACACACGGATTATCAAATGACTCATGTGAAATTCACCTTTTATTTTGGAATTGAATGAATTAGATCCTTGCAAGATGGTAACCTATCTGTCGAGCCTTGCCACCATCACTTCGCTAGTATCCTGACACTTGTATATTAATGGCTCCCATGTCGAAGGCTTCCTCCATTCAACAAGTTCTTGGACAAGCCCTGTCCAAAGCAATAACACATTCCAACTTCCAAAATGATGACGAAATCTAGACCGACATCTAGACCTGAAGCCGTCAAGCAACTGAATACTACGCGTAAGTGATATATCTGCCAGTCACGCATCTGATACTAACTACGGGTTTTGGAAACAATCTTACTGCTTCTTCGAAATCTTGGCGATGCATCTTCCCCAAGCAACCCCCACATACCCAAGTTCATTGTTCCACCGAAGCTTCCCAACGAGCTGTGGTGCAAAGTCTTCTCCTTCTTGGACCTCAGCGACATCCAATCCGTACGACTGGCTTGGAAATTTGGGACAGATGTTGCGGCGCGCTATCTCTTTGTCGAACCCTTCGTCTTCAGTCGTGACCGACAGGGTATGGAGAGGCTGCATATGGTTATGGATAACCCTAGCATGGCTCCTGGAGTCACTTCTCTCTTGTTCCATACTGGAATGACCAGTATCCACTGGATGGTAGAACGGCTTACATTCAACTACATGCAGGGCTATAATTCTGGCCATGCACCGTTGAACAGTTTGATGTCACAATACTCACGAATTTTGCTGGACACAGTTTTCGAAGCTGCTGCCGCCGAATATGGACAATGGAACACCAACATGAAAAATTCGACCCAAGCATATACAGACATCAACTGGCTGAAGCGTATTTTCGAAAGATTTGTCACCCTCAAAGAAATCGTCATTACCCGCCGATCCATCAAATTCGAGCACCGTCTGCTTCAAGAAAGCTGGGTCGTAGGCACTCAATCGGTATACTTCCAGCGAGCAAACAATGAGCTGATAGCTATGTTGCAATCTCTTCATCAGGTGCCGTACCGCATCAAACACTTCAAGCATGACCAAGTGCCTGTCACTTTCTTCGCCTCTTTACCAGACGACCAAATGTTCTTGATGACTCGTCCACTCGAAAACCTTCACACACTTCACCTCACCTTCGATGCCACCATGACACCCCATCAGAATTTTTGGAAAGGACTGGGGAAATTTATTTGCTCTTTGAAATTGATACGAGACCTGAGATTTGGGTTTACGCCTCTGGATAGTGGATGTATGGACGAGGGTACATGGCACGACAACGGGCATTGCAGTCGCTATGTCGGTGATTAGTATGTCCCGCTCAGACACATCATTGGACAACATACATGGCAGATGTTAGAGTCTTTAAGACGCGATGGTTTGGTCCTCTGCGAATCCGATCTGGCTGAACTCCTGTTACGATATTCTTCAACTCTGAAGAAGTTACACATATACAATCTCGGCCTGTGGACGGGCTCCCTCAAAGGTTTGTTGCACACGTTGAGAAAGAATATGACACCCGACGTCTTCTACATCTGGGGCTTGCTCATGGGCTTTCACACCGACGGAGAAGCATGGAGAATCCATCCAGGAAGGCCGATCTGGGAATTCGAGTCTTGGAGTAACCATTTTCAAAACTTTGCCTTCGGGAAACTCATTAAGAATTCGCTATCATCCCCGCATTATTTTAACCCGCGCCTGAGCGGTGAGTTGGAGCAGTTTGTGAGAGGGAAAGGTACTTGGTCGATTGCTACCGATGATACCCAAGTTCATTGCGTGGATCGATTTCTTGGGCATTCAAGCGCATGTACAGATTGTATTCTTGACGCTCTTGAACTAGAAAATGAGTGGAATGGCAACTTGGACAATACGCGGGGATGGAAGTGTGTATCTCCATTCGGACTTGATGCTCCCACTCACGAGAGCGACGAAGAGTTGATTGAGCACTTCATTGGGGGTTACGATGCTTATGGATTCAATAAACAAGGCAACAATCGCCAGGGGATTCATCACACCAAGGAGCCGCACCAGTGGCAGGAACCGATCGATCATATTTGTTGGGCAACAGCTCACCGAGAGATTCTTGGTATGATCAAGGATTCTATTCCACGGTTGAGTGGATTTGAGATCGGGCAATAGATCACCTTTCGATCAAGACTCCTAGTCTAAAAAAAGAGGCACGGCTCTGGATGGTTATGCGCAAAGTGGCCGTTAAGTCAGCCGACTTTCAAGCAAGCCATTAAGCTGAGAGATATCTGTAAGCCAATCAGCTCAAAGATTTTTGCTAGCCAATAAGCTGTAATAGACTCAGCTTATAAGCTAGCTTATAAGCTTGTATAGATTTTTTGAGTGATTTTGGAGTTATATTAGTAAAAGTAAAAGTATTGATTTTATGCTTAATTTCAGGCTTTGAAGTACCTTGAAGCGGAATAACGGCCTTTGATTGATTAAAATTAAGCGGTGAAAACAAGCAGGATAATAAGATCTTTTCTTAAGAGCATTATTATATCGCACTTACTCTTTAGAATTATTTAAATCATCATCAAAATCATGTCTCATCATACTAATTTTATTGAAATTGACGACGACGCATTTTAAGCTTTTAAAGCATTATTTGCAACTTCGTCGACAATTATTTTCAACTCCTTTTTACAAATGATGGCTTCTAAGGCATCAGCACCTTTATCAATCTTTTTCTTTTTAAAAGACAATTGCAAGAGGCTTGTACTAAAGTATAATAATAATTATAACTCATATTAACTTGCAAGAGATGATTTACTTGTAAATTACTCTTTATATGCGTTTGAAGAGCCGTTGTTTAATGATAAGCTAGCAACTATGGCGAATTTTTCAAAAGGCATAATTTTATTCTTAGTAGTAAAGAAGTTAAATTGATTGTGAATTTAATAGCTTGGTTACACTTTAACGCAGCTTAAGAACATTAAAAAGAGTACATTTTGATGTTATAAACATTATAAGTTTATAATATTAGTTTTATTTTTAATATTAACTTTCTAAGGTTATTACGATTAATATTTTGCACGAAATAAATAATACTTTTTCAATAATAACTTTTTAAAGAATATAAAAATTTATATAGCGAAGATAAATAAGCTTAATAAATATAGCGATATTAATAAGCTCTTTTTCAACTTAGTGTTGTTACGAACCTAAACGTAAGTGTATCACGTGTGTCTTGGCTTTAAGGCTTGGCAATCTTATTGCATAAAAAGCCAAGATTAAGATAAAATCACGTGGCACGAGGTTACGTAATGAATTAATGAACCACTAAGGTTTAGTGGTATAAAACGTTAAACTATTAAAGTTTGGTGATATTTAAATACAAAGGGTTTTATATAAGATTAATATATTTGCTATTAAATAAAAGCTTTATGCTTAACTTAAAATAGTATTTTTACTTATACTTAGTTATTGTTTTTAATTGTACGTAATACACTTACTTTTTAATTATTTAAGATTAACGAGTAATAATTTTTAAGTTTACAAAGATTTTTTAAATCTTTAAAAGGTTTAAAAAACGCATTAATGTCATAACCTTGAAATCACGTGTGTCTTAGCCTTGAGGCTCGGTAGCTTAGCTGCACAAAGAAGCCAAGACAAAGTCACGTGATAATCGACTTAATCGATTAGCGATTATATTAAAGTCGACTTAATCGACGATTAACGTAAGCAAATGAAAATATAATAAAAGTTTTATATAAACAAAGTGTAACGCTTGCTTTAGAAAGACGACAGTCACGTGTGACGACCACCTCACATATCAACACGAGGGAAATATATAATAATACTAAGCATTAACTTAGAATTAATAACTATGAAGTTTAAAAGGTATAAAGAGAAAAGAATTAAATATAAAGAAATGAAGGCTTTGCTTTGCTTTATCTTGGTAATCTAAGTGTATTGAAAATTAGCTGTAAAGCCACCAACATTCAATGCCTTAAGATAGCCAAAATAGGCAAGCATAAGGCTCTTGAGCGTTACACTACCCCCTCCTTCGAAAAAAGCTTGTTCTTAAGCGCTAATTCATCTCCTTATCGCCATCGAGGTTATCGTAATTATTAACGCCATTTTGCCACGCCTTAATCCATTCAAGTAGCTTAGCAGGGGGTCCTGCTTGCTCAAGGTAACTAAGGTGAAAATCCCTAACTTTGTGCAAAGCATACTTAAAGTCAAAAGCGTTGTACCAATTCAAATCAACGTTTTAATTAAGCCAAGTGACACGGTAAGATAAAGTCTTGCCCTTTTTGCGGTAGGCAAGTACTTCTTCCAATTCCCATTTGTTATTGCTTATAATGTTAATTAGTGAGGAGGCATCTTGTACTTAACCTAGTAAGAAATCATTGGAATCTCTACGTAGCTTACTAGCCGAAAAAACGTTGTGGACTTTTATACTTACTAGCAGTTTTAAGCGATATAAGTATTTTATCTTTTTAAGCACTTTAAATGATTCATTAGTTGGCATATTCAACTTCTTAAATGAACAAAGTGTCTTAAAGTAGCGTATATTAAGCCAAACTAGGCTGTCTTTATTAAAATCAATATCGCGGCGAGAAGCGTTGTAAGAACAAATCATGTTGGTACGCAAAGAACTGCTTGTGCCGAGGTTCTTCAGAAGTAGGCTTGAGGCGATACGAACTTGTCTTGGATCTTCTTTGGAGAAGTATACATGTATATATAAACTATTTCCAGTACTTTTTAAAAGAGCCAAACTTTACAACTATACTATACTTTTAATTAATTGTCTTATTGTATTTACGTATTCGATATATCAACGAACGTTTGGTGCTTTCTTACTATTGGTATCTAACCAAAGTTCGATACCTAATATCAGGGTAACAAAAAATACAACAAGTGAAGTTTAATTAAGTATATTTCGTGTATCTCTTTTGTACGAAAGAGAAAGCTACTTTAAATACATCGAGCCCTAACTTTCTAGCTTGTATGAGTATTACTTATACAAAACCAGGAGATTTAGATAAAACCAAGCTTTATTAGGCTAAGAGAGACGATTATCTTTGAAAGTTACTAAATTAAGAGAACACCTCTTAGCTAAGGCTATCTCAATACTAGCAACTTTTCTTTTGTCAAAAGAAAAACTCTTTTGCCTTCTTTCTTTTTCTTTCGTACAAAGTGCGCGTAACTTGAAATACTAGTTTTCAACTTGTCTTATTCTTTGTATAAAGCACGTGCCACTAGTGACTTCGATTAGCTATGTTAAATAGTGACTGCTTTGGGAAAAAACGACTTTGTTTTTTTCTTATACGTTTCTCGTTTTTCTTTTTTTTTTCTTTTCTTTTTTAACTAATAGCAATAATAGTAGTAGTAATAGTAAGTCCCCTTTTCTTTTTTTTTATATAGCTCTCCTCTTCCTTAAATATTCTTTATACGACTTGAGATAGCCTCGTACAAATTAGCGTTTTCCTTTTCCGCCTTGCGTATAAGGTAATTTAATTCATTATTACTATGTACTAACAAAAAGTCTTTCATAAGCCACAATACCACTATCATCACCACAACTAAGTAAGTATTTTCCCTCGTACAAAGTTTACCTCTTCAAAATTAGCTTCGCACAATTGCTACAATATTAGCGAAGTGGTACTAACGCTTGCGTAGCCACACCACACCACACCACACTACACCACACAATATTAGTCTCTTTTTCTCTTTATATAAGTTGGCCCTTATTCCCAAGATATAACTTCTCATACAAAGTTTTAGTTTCTTTTGTTTAAGAACTAATATTATACAAGGCTCTTGTTTTTTTTAACGCCGTTAATATCGCGCTAATTGTTGCCAACGCCAACGCCCACTTAATGCTTATTATTAAAGGGCAGCAGCTAGGCTCGTTGTGTTATAATGCATTGCAACAAATAGTCTTAGTTATACTAAGACGTGATATCGCCTTTGTACAAGGGCGCATCACACCTCAGCAGCTTATAATACATTGGCCTTTGTACGTTAATGCTCTCTTGATTTAATTAAGAGGTATTGTTTAAGCTATTTCTTATGCTAAATGTTCTTAGCGTAGCTTAACGCCTTTTCTTAATTGTGCTTTGGTTTAAGGTTATTTTAGGAGTAATTATAGTAACTATAAGTGGTAAAATTATATTGCTTATTGTAATTCTTTTTTTAAGGACTTATTATTTAAAAATAAAGATTTAAGAAATAAAAGTAATAAAATTCAAGTGGTTACTATGCAAAGAGCATCATAAGAACTTATTACTAAACTTATACAAAGAAGCTTAATAAAAAATAAATCTAAAAATACTTCGATTGTTTTGTAACTTTATATGTATTTTTTGTGTTTTCTTTTATTTGCAAGCATAATTTCTTTTTATAGTTAAGCTTTTAGGCATTGTACAAAGGCTTTCTTTAAGTAAATAAACTTAAGCTTATTTCCAACTTTTGCGCGATACTTGAGATAAGTACTTCGTACAAAGGCTTATATAAAGAAAACCAATGGAGATTTTCTTTTAATTAATTTATTATTAAATTGTCATTAAATAGTTGGTTATTAAATAATCAATTGTTAGTTAGTTAATCGTTGTATTAAATATTATTTATTTAATTAAGAAATACATAATAATCATTTCGTATAGTGTTTAAATAAGTAATTAAAGTAAAATAAAAAAAACATGCATTTAACAAATGAAATTATTGTATTGTATAATACTATTTCTTCCTTAGCTTTACTTTTTTTTTCTTTTTAACTTATCCTTTTACTTATATAACAATTTAATTGTTATTAATTAGCTTTTCTAAGCTTTTATTCAAGTTTGACTTTGTTATTACATTCGCTAGGTTATCTTAATTATTAATTCATTAGATTTTTGCAAGTTCTCGTTGTTTGTACGATTAATATAAAGCTATAATATTAATTATTAATTGCTTCTCTTTTATAGTACTTAGCTTCACGAGGCATTTGTATAGCGAGAATAAGTTTATACACATAATAATTGAAATCGCTGGTATCTTAAGCTGCAACGTAATAATATTAATTGTACTTTTTACTGCGATTACTATATCTACACCATTAATCATATTATAAATCTCGAAAGCTAAAATACTTCGCATGACTTGTTTACTCTTTGTACTACTCTAATGAAATAAATTTCTTAAAAAAAGAAACAAGTTTTAATCGTACAAATTAGGGTTGTTATTTTTTGTCTTAAGAATTATTACGTACTTAAGCTAAAAGCTTAAGTCTTTGTTATTCGCAAAGGATTTGTTAATAAAAACAAATAACTTCGTATAATACAAGTTTAAAAGAATATACTTTAATTCTCATTTAGTGTTTTGAATTTGCTATTAAATGCGCTTATTTAAGTTCCTTACGTTGATATCCCTTAGTTCTTAAAATTAAGTTGCAATTAATAAGTTGTACAAAGCTTTAAGTTAGTATAAAGTTGCGATATATACCCCTTAAGCACGTTATTCTTAATACTAGTTCGTACGATTTAATGCTCTTAAGTCAACTTCAGCTAACTTCTCGCTTTATCCCTTCTAAAGGATTTAAATAAAGTCTCTTTAATTATATATAATACATTTATTAAACGCAAGAAGTGATTTGTACAATAACTAATTTTTTGGTTTTGCTAAGAAGCTAGCAATTTCAAGCTCTTTTTTTTCCTTCTCTTGGAATTCCTTAGTCGCTAAGATTAAAGTATTATTTATTTATAGTCCAACTACTTCAAACGGCATTTTTAATTAAGTAATTAAAAGGCATAAATTATACAAAGACGTTTTTATATGCAACTTAACCTTATAATATGTATTGTACGTTTTCCATTAGTGTGTTTCTAATTCCGGGATATTATATAATAGCTTTTATACAAGTATAATTGTATTTAGCAAGTAGTTACTAGTAATTTGCTTTAGTAGTTTCATATAAATTATATAATTTAAAAAAGTTGTTAACTAAACATACGCCTAAGTAATATCTTAAATAAAAATTAATAACCCTTTTTGTACAAGTAATAAATAAAGTGCTAAAATTAGTTGTTAACTAATCCTTTAAATCGTTAAAAACTAAGTAAAAATTTATTCCTTTTTTGCGTTGTTGTACGCTTAAATTACGAGTTTAAATTTCTTATATAAAGCTTTAGTTGTTTTTCCTTTAATTTTATTAATAAGCTAAAAATTAAAAATTTATTCGCGATATTGCCTTAAGTCGTATTATACGAACTTAAATATACCTCAAGCAATTAACTCGTTAATCTCCTTTTATTAAGATTTCTTAAATAAAAGGCTAAGGCTTATAATTTTTTTTACTACTTGCATTATACAAGATAAATCTAAGTCAAATTATTTTTTCTAAGTTAAAAAAACCTTGTTTTTTAAAAGTTATATAAATCCCTTCTCAAGTTTTTACTTTGTCTTAAACGAAATTAAGATAACTAATTATACTAAAGAAAACACTTAGTTTAATTGTATAGTTTTCTTTAAGACCTTAGCAATTTCTTTTGTATAAAACGACTTAATTATCGTTATACAAAAAGAAGTTAGTTTCAAAGGTAATTAAATAATACACGTCTTTCTAGTAATTAATAATAAAAAAAATAAGCTTACTTATTTTTTTTTTTGCCATACTTTTACCAAAGATTATAATAAAAGTCGCACAGTCTTAGTAATATTAAGGCTATTTCTTATACTTTAAGCATTTTTAATTTTTTATACAGCTTAAATTTTTCGCAATTTTATTATTACTATTCAAATTGCTCTTACTTTAGTAAGCATATTTGCAAATAGTAAGTCTTTATACAAAAGTTTAAGATATGCTTTGAAAACAAGAAGTATTAGAATTAATTTGTTTAAACTAATTGTATTATTTACGATTTTTATGGTTATTTAAAAAACTATCTTTTTTACAAGATTCTTTTCTTTTATCTCATCTTAAATAATTTTATACAATTAGCGCAAAGAAGCGTGGTATTGCTTAACTTTTCTTATACTTTAATATGCTTTTATTAAAACTTTTTTTATATTAATGTTTATTATATAAGCATTTGCTTTAAATTTTACTAATACAAAGTTTATTTTAGCATTGTGTACAAAGTAATTTGATAATCCAAAATAAGTATTAATTTAATACGTACAAAGAGTAATTCACGTTGTCTTCGCTAAATTGTCTTTTAGGAATTGAGCGATATTAAAGCCAATTGCCTCA
Source organism: Cadophora sp. M221 (assembly GCA_017366145.1). Lineage (NCBI taxonomy): Eukaryota > Fungi > Ascomycota > Leotiomycetes > Helotiales > Ploettnerulaceae > Cadophora > Cadophora sp. M221. The sequence continues at coordinate 50,487 of JAFJYG010000084.1, read as the reverse complement.
TCAACTACTTAAAAAACTACTACTTTAAAAAAATATAAGATATTTATAATTATAAAGAAATTAAATTTAATATTATCTCTTAAAAAGAATTTAAATTAACTTAAGTTCTTTGTATAAAACTAATACTATTTGCAAAACTTTAAGATCTTCTTAATTATATAAAAATTTGTTTTCTTGTGTTTTGCTCATTAAAAAACGTAATATAGTTTTTTAATTAAAGGATATTTAAAGTATTAATAAAGTTGCCTAAGCTTTGTTTTCATAAAGTACTAATACAAAAACGTGTTTTTTATTATATAAATTATTATTCACGGATATTTTCATTTTCATATAATAAAAATTCACTTCTTTTTTTAAATTATAATATTTTAAAGATTATTTAATTATATACTAAGGAAGTTTATATCTTAAATGCATAGTAAAAACGAGGTATTTATTAAAACAATCCAAAATTTCACTTGCTTAATAAGTATTCGTACGAGTATTAATCCCTTTAATTTCGCTAGTTTTTTGCTAAATTAAATTATATGCATTTAACTACTTATATAATTAACTTTTAGCAACAAGTTAAGCTTTAAAAGTGCTTAAACTTATTACTTTTCTGTAATAGAAATCTTAGCAGCACTACTATTTAATATAATCCCTTAAAAAACTTCAAACAAATATTTGTTTTTAATAACAAATGCCTTGTCTTTGTACAAATTCTTTATTAGGTTTTATTGCAAAAAGGCGTGTTTTGTCGATTTATTATTTAAAACTTGGATTATTTGTTATTTATTAACTTTCTTATACTTTATAAAAAATCCTTTTAACTTATTTTTGTTTTTTTATTTCTTTGTATTCTTTAGCACTTTTTTTATTATTATATAATTAAGTTCCTCTTAAAAATCTTTATACGAGCTTAAAAAAGCCTAAGTTGCTTCCTTAAATTCATTGAACTTAATCATTAAGTAATTCTTAACCTTTGCCCACGCGGCTTTTTGCTTTGCTTTTAAATAATCTGTTAACTAGCAATCTTTCTTTTTACAAATAATACATTTCTTATTCATATAATTATTAAAAGAGTTTCTTAAACAAAAAGTTTTTTTTTAAAATTAGTTTAATGCTATGCAATTTAAAAATCGTTATGCCTTTTCGTAAAATTATTTTTTTACTAAGTTGTGATTATAATTGTATAAATAATTTTATAAGTAAGTGCCAACCTCCCTCGTTTGTACGATTATAACAATTGCAAACCGTAAATTTACGCATAGCTTTTTAAATGTTTGTGCAAGCTTATATAGTACTAAACTACACTCTTTTACTTCACGATATGCGTTTAGCACTTAATCGCGAAGATTATGCTTTATCTAATATTTCCTCAATAAATCGCATTGCGCCGTATAAAGAGAATTAAACATAATTTCTAAGTATTTTAACCAAGACTTCTTTAGGTTCTTTGTAATCGTAGAAATTAATATAGTCTTTCTTCACTTAAATAAGTACTTTTGCTAATTCTCCTTAGTCTCAAAGTAATTCTAAGTTATACAAATTATTATAAAGAAATTATACAAACGTCTTACAATTTTATTGTAATAAAAATTCATTGCTTATTCTTTTAGTATAATTAAGAATACTAAGTAATACTAATTACTTAAGATTTCAATCTTTGTATAATAATCAAAGAAAACCTAAAAGCAAATATTTAAAATATTGTACTACTCTTCGCCGTACTTCCGGCTCTTGTTGCTATAAACCTTCATTAGGTCCGTTAATAACCATGAGTTCGAGATAATTATTCGAGACTTATACGATACAATTAATTTTAGTAAAAAAGCTTTTAAAATTAGTAAATTATCTTCGTACAAATGTTGTCTTAGTAATCGTTTAATGGTTTCGTAGGCTTAATCTCAACTTAGAAAATTATTGCTTAAAACTAAATGTAATATAAGACTAAAATGTTTATACACTAAGTAGTATTATTTAGTTATTTAACCTTTATTTAGTAATAAAGACTTTGCTTAATTTACGTACAAAGTTCAATCAAAACTAATAATATTCTTATTCAAAACAACATAAGGCGAAGAGCTTAAATATTGTTTGAACATTTGAGGCTATCGCTAAGTTGTCTAAATTGGCTCTAAGAGTAAGTTCTCTGCCTCTTAAGTTCATACAATTAAAGAATCTCTAGAATTATCCAAAATAACATGTCTTGCTAGTGATTTGCTTCGTATAATTAAAATCAAAGTACCTTGCCAATTTTTATCTTGCTCTTAAGATTTTCATTAGGCATAAGTTCTTTGATTTTAATTTATTTACTTATGTGGTTTTTTCTCTTCTAAAACATCTACTAATATTTAAGTGTACAAAATAAACCCCTTTTGCTCTTATACTTATACTTCATAATTAAGGAAATATGTACAAAGATTTTTAATAGTTTCTTAAAATTTAATAGCAAATGTATTTTCCGTTTATTCTTTAAAGCCTTCCTTAAATTCTTCCTAAAGTTCATAGTCTTAAAACTCTTTTTAGCGGTATTATACGAGTGCTAAGATAATATAGTTATTAACTTGCTTAAGCATTTAATGCTTATTATTCGTAAGGTCAAAGGGTTCCCCCCATACTTTCGTATCCAATGGGTAAGTAACTTCTAATGGTAAAATCATTATGTTCTTCTTCGTACGAAGATTAATAAAAATTGTTAAGTTGTGTTTGCGTTTCGTAAATCCTCAAATCGTACAAATCGTTTTCTTCTACTAGTCGCCAACGCAAAGTTCAATTAATTTGCCTCTTCAATTTATATTTTCAATTATCATTGTACAAAAGTATTACCTAACTATTTTATGGTTATTTAACTACTAATTAGTATTAATATCTAATCAAGGTTTAATACTTAATATTAGAGTAATAAAAAATACAATAAGTGAAGTTTAATTAAGTATATTTCGTGTATTCCTTTCGTACAAAAGGGAAAGCTACTTTAAATACATCGAGCCCTAATTCCCTAGCTCGTACGAGCATTACTTATACAAAACCAGGAGATTTAAATGAAACTAAGCTTCATTAGGCCAAAAGAGACGACTATCTTTGGAAGTCACCAGATCAAGAGAACACCTCTTAGCTAAGATTATCCCAACACTTACCAGTACTGCACCGACACTGATTAGTGGTTTACTTTGTACCATAAATAGCAAAGTTTCAAATTAAAGAGTTACTCTTCAAAAAACGCAAGATAGCTTTATTGTTATTTCTTATAAGGCTTCTCTTGGCTATACGTTGTACGATAAATAAAGCATCTTTAAGCAACTATTACTTTTTAAAAGAGATTGTATAAAGATTTTTAGTGTTTATTACGTATTCTTAATAATCTTTAAAACTACTTAGAATTAATATCAATACTATATTAGATTTAAGGAATTATTTAAAACTAACTTTCAATACGAAAAAGGCGGAAACTCAAGCGCTAATTCGAGAACAACTTAGCAAGGAACTTCTAATAGAATTAACGACCAAGTTAAACGCATATACTAATTAATTTTTACGTTTTTATTGCAACAAGCAAAGAAATAAAAACATAGTATTTATTAACTTTTGAATCTTCTTTAAAGAATAAACAATTAACACTTTCACTAAGCTTACTAAAAAGATGCAATGTGAGCTTCGCAATGGACTTAAATATAGTGGCGTTTTTGTATATAAAGAAAAAGGGAAATTAATTACTAAGGCACTATTAAATGCATTAAAAGCAAATGAAAATATTTGGCCAAATAAACAACTAAAACTTCAGCACTAAGGGGCCTTTGAAATAGCTTTGGTTTTCTCTCAAAAAATAATACCTTAAACTTAACGTATAAACTAAGGCTCACTAATTTCTCTTAAAACTAATCACCAAACTTAAATGAAAACGCCACTACTTAGAGTAGTAATACGCAACAATACCAAGCCAATTTCGCCTAAACCAAGAGTCTTAATTAATTTAAAGTTAAAAATTCTTAAAATTAAAGACTTGTACAATGCGAATTCATTAAAACATTGCTTAATTTTGCCACTAGTGCTAATCAAACGAGAAAGTATGTGTACACTAAGCTAAGAGTTCATTGAGTTTGCACCACTATGAAGAAAGACTAATAACCTACTGCTAAACTTAAACCCTATTTCTTTAATTCAATTAAGAAATATCTTACTTTCGCCATTTTTAACTTAAACTACTACCAAACTATATTTAGTACCAAATCAAATGAGACTACAACTTAAGTTAACACAATCCTCGTGGTTTTTGCAAAGTTTATTATCGCCAAAGCAATTTAAGGCACTAACTATTCTCGCGAAGTTATATAATAAGAAACTTATGTATAATAAAGAAAAAGATTACTTACATAAAAAGCTTTATATCTTTGCAAAGCTTTGTTAAAAAGCCGGCTTAGATTTCTTTATATAAGACAGGGTATATTTAACTATGCTTTGAAACAAAGCGGCTTCGTACTACTATTAGTACTTTTAAAATAAGCATTTCTCGTTTAACAAGCTTGTTAAGGCTACTTATACTTATTTTAAAATGAAAGAACATGCGATAAGGTTTTTAGGTCGTTGGTTTACTTTAACGTTTGTAATATTTAAGATAAAACTACACCAAAAAAGGAAATTAATTTTAGTATAACTTAAGAGGTATACTAAAGAGCTTCAAAGTATATAACTTAGCTTAAAAAACAATAATATGCAAAACAACAAGACCTTGCGTAACAAGCTATTACAAAGTGTTTTTAGTAATTTACTCTTCAAAATAACGCTCTTTAAGGCCCTTGCAATGTTTTTTACTTTCATGAACAGCTTATGTTTTGCGACTAAAGTAGAATCAATTTATGATTTGAAATTACAACATTATGATACTACTTTGTATTATTACCAAGCCTACATAGCAGAGAATAATAATTATACGCATTATTTTAATAAAAAGATAAAGTTCTTTTATAGCAATAAGCGTAAAGACTTCTTTAAGGCTAAGGCAAGCTATTTAAGGTGCATTGTGTGCTAAAAGAAGAATTGCCATAGTAGTTATTATTTTAAAAACGAGAAGATAGCTTTTAAAGCTTACTACTTTGCGAATTATAAAGCAAAAGAAATTAAACTAATAAATAAATTATTTAAGGTTTACATTGCGTACATAAAATAAAAAAAACTAAAAACAAATTAAAACTAAACTCATATTAAGAATATCTTTAATAATAATAATAATAATACTTCATTAAATAATAATTAATTTATATATAATAACAATAATAAGAGCAACATAAGATCTGCGTATTTTACGACTATATTTACAGCAAGCAGTGCTAAGTACAACGCACAAGAAGTCTTAAAGCAGCTTAAAGAACGCAAAGCTTATTATGTCTTAGCGTTAATAATTAAACCACTTTCATTTAACGCTTTTACTACGCAATAAACCAATTGATTTTTCCAAGGCTTACTAATTAATACTAGCGCATTAAATTGCAACACAAAAGGCCTTAATTAACTTAAGGCCTTACAACGAATTTAAAATGTGAAGCTTAATACTACTCATTTAAGCCAAAGTTGAATCACATTCAAAGCCGGTTCGAAATCCTCGCTTAGTATTGCGATCATCAAAATACCTGCAAAACTCATGGCATTTACCATTGTAAATGCAAATAGATTATTTTTAGTATATTTATAATAGCTTAACTAGTTAAATACACACTATAACAATTTGCGCAATGCATTGATTCAAGGAGACAAAAAGCACTTAATTGTGCGCAAAAAGAAGTACTCATGGCTTTTCTTAAACAAAACCAATCGACTATTAAAACCCTTTACTACTATGATTAATTTATGCCACCTTACGAAAACGGAGATTTGACGCCTTTATAAACAATTTGAATACCCTTTGGTGCGGCGTTTATAGCACTTATTAGATTAAGCCAATTATGAATTTAATTTCAACGTTATAAAGCAAGTTAAAAAAATATGCAAGCATTACTAACTACATGCAAATACTCCTTATTACTTTAAGTTCAAATTGCAAAATAATATTAACTTTAATTACATAGTTTACGTTAATATTGCGCAATTTAAAGAAAAGTATGCTCTTTATATTATTAATAAAGTTATTAGCTTTAGTGCGGCGAAGTTTCTCCAAAAGGCCCTTAATTTGGCTATGTCTTGAGAGATATTTAACACCTTTAAGTTCGTGTAAATGAATACTTATATTAGGCCACTTAATTTCATTATTTATAATTACGAAATTAATTTTAATTTTGAGGAGTTTTGAAGCTCGCTGCGATTAGTAAAAAGTACGCTTAAACTTATTCTTATGAAGGCTTATTATTTAATTGGCAAAGTAAAGAGATATTATTATTCACTTTATTAAGCATATTGTGAGAGAGATAAAGCCCAATAAATCACACAACAAGAGGGTAGCATGTAGCGAGCCACCGGAGAAGATTTTAGGGTTTGTAAACAACAAATTAATTAAATCTAAAGATATCATATATCTGAAGAGTACAAATTGGCAAAGAAAGGGAGAGAAAAGGTTCTAATAAATAAAATATATCTAGTGTTGCGTTCTTGATGTTCTAAAATCAAGTGTTGGCTTCTTTTATGTGCGAAGAACCAGCGCAGTCATGTGACAAAAGAAACCAGTGGCTATTCTCGTCACAATATGAAATTATTACTTTTAAGTAACTAAGCTTACAAAACAATATGCGACTCTAAATGACCATTAAATTAGTAAATAATACAGCAAGATTTAATGGGTTGATTTTAACGTTATTAGTCTTTGGCGCATACTTCAAAATTACAAAAATAAACTCATTAAATTCGTTCGTTAAGTAGTGCGTTATCGCCATTAAAAAGACTATGCAAGAAGTGCGTAAGATTCACACTACTTATAAAGTTAATAATGCGCTTGCAATCCAAAACGGCCTTGAAATAACTCATATTTATGACTTACGACTTAATAATTAAGTTCTAGTTTAAAAAAAAAAGAAGAACTAAAAAGGCTCTTATTAATTTTTAAGTATAATAAAAAAGTTGTACTTAATTCAAATGAAGCATGAAACACGTATATTTTAATTAATATTAATATGTTTATGTTGGTTCACAGGCCCTTGCAAGAACGTATTTTCTCTAGGACTAAGGATTGGGCTGGGACCAGGAGGTCATATCCCTGCCAGGCTGGTATCGGTGAGGGTTCGTACTAGGTTCGGTGGCTTTCCAAGCCCCTATATATACTAGCTATCCTCACGCTCTCTTCAATAGAACACAGATTTTACAACTTATACTTTGAACTCTATTATCATACTTGCATTGAAATATATTTACACATGCGGCGTAGTACATGAACCGATATTGCACCGACACTTAAGCACTGAAAGACCTACTTGCAAGAAGCCAAATTCTTAGTTATTATTTACACTAATTACATAAATTTCTGTACTTTTACTACCACTAAGGTCTTTAATAATTAAAAGTTGGCTAAGTGAGTTAAGAAACTTGTTTTATTTAACTTAGTTATTAAGTACGTTTAAGAAAAGAACAACGCTTGCGCCGATGCGCTGAGCAGGTTACTAAGCTATGAGGATAATAAGATTTACGAAGAGATTGCCTTGCTAAAACTACTCGACAATAGGAACATGGTACCTAACGTATAAGAAGTAGTAGCAATTAAACTAGTTTCAAAGAGTCCTTGGCATAATACTTTAAAAGCCGCTTAATAAAAAAACAAGCTATTGCTGAATCAAACTAAGGAATTAATTTAATAAAACATTATTAAGAATGAAATTATGCGCGTTAATGAAAAAGCATGGCTTTCGCTTAGTTTAGCCGAAGCATATATTAAGGAGTAATATGAGCTTCTTGCGCATGAATACTAAGAGATACGTAGAACGTACCTTAGGATTTTAAGGGATTATTAAAGTAAGGGACTTCGCGGCGTAGTTAAGAAAGTGGTTAAAAACTGTAATACTTGCATTAAAAACAAGCTTACTTGGCACGCACCTTATAAGCAAATAATCATAATACTTATACTACTTAAACCTTGGAAATTCATATTATGAAACTTTATAAGGCTATTGCTATTATTAAAGAACTTAGCCACGAGAGTTAGTGTGGCGAGGACAGCCACTGGTTTCTTTTGTCACATGACTGCGCTAGTCCTTCGCACATAAAAAAAGCCAACACTTGATTTCAAAACATCAAGAACACAACACCAAATATATTTTATTTATTAAAATCTTTTCCCTTCTTTTTTTTACTAATTTGTACTCTTTAAATATGTGATATTTTTAGATTTAATTAATTTGTTATTTACAAACCTTAAATTCTCTTTTGGTGGCTTGCTATATGCTACCCTTTTGTTGTGTAGTTTATTGGGCTTTATCTCTCCCACATATTTTTGATGACTTACGCAGGAAGTGAGTTACTATTGGAGGAGGAACTAGGTAAGTATAATAATGAAGCCCTTGTGTACTAACTTATACAAGGAGAGTCAGGAAAAACAACAAATGTTTGAACTAAGGGAGCTATTTAGTTAGTTATTTCTCAGCCCTTAAGGCAAAACAACGAACATAAAGAATACGAAGCTTTAACCTAAAGAAAATAAAGACTACTAAGAAACTAGAAAAAGCTATAAAGTGAGAGTACTTGTAGTACTAAAAAATTTATTTTCCTTAGGCCACCGTTTTGATTCTGTTGTTCCGAAACACAGTACCTAGCTACTTTGCACTAGTTTCCATTTTTAGCAAAGGTTTTAGTGTTTCTAAACGTAACTAGTGTTATTTAAACGCTAGGAAAAGTCAAAACTCCACAGCGGAACTGAAACTGATGTATTAGAGGCTTAAGTGAAGTATAGGCGAGCTTGTATTTCGGAGTGTTTGTCGAGACATGGAACTTCCAGGCTAGTCTGAAGCCTAGGTGGCTTACACCAAATATTAATCTCCTTACCTTGTTTTCTTATTGTATTGCTTTTGTTGTTTTTTGTAATTTTCGCGTATAAGCCCCAAGCTTTAAGGCGTGTTTATTTTGGTTTAGTAATTATTAGCATTAGCTAAGAAGCACAGCCTAAACCTTTGCTAAAGGTTATTAACACTCATCTTGCTTTAGGGTAAGTAAGAGCTTATATACTTTTTGTTTTAAAGAAGGAAGTTTCCTTTACACTTCTTTGGTAATTAATACACCGTATTTGCAGTTACTTTTTTATATTCCAATTAACAATACTATTAACTTACCTCATTATAATTCTCTTACAATAATACATAATATTAAACAACGAAAACATTAACTACAATTACGGCAACTCTTAAATAAGTGGGTTTGGTAATATCGCAATGCCCCTTAGCTTTGTTTTAATAAAAGCATCTTTTCCATTTGAACTTGAAATTACTACTAAGCCAAGCATTAATACCTCTACACCCCCTAAAAATACTACTTCTTAAACCTTCAAGACTTCTTAAAAGAGGAACAAGGGAAAGGAAAAGGGAAAGCAAGAGACTAGTGGCTCTAATTCTATTAATCTCACAAAGCTACCCCAATACTCTGGCCCTACCTTTACTATAAACAACTTAAAGAACTTGAAAATTCATCTTAATTAGCTTATGCCTATTACTAAAACTTTAAATGCCCTTATCTTTAACGAAATTAATATTAGCAACTACTTTTAAATCCTCAATTAATACTTCACAGCTTATATAATCACTAATAATTAAGTCAAGAAGAAATGGGTAGCTAAGTACGCTACTTAAGCTCATGCATAAACCATTCGGAAGCTTTTAGGCTTCAAAGAGGGTAGCTATGCTAGCTTCAAGAATACTATGATTTTAAAGTATTAATATAATAATACAAAGCACCGCCTACATACCAATAATTATCTTGATCAACTTGAGCATAACTTTAAGGCTTTTGCAGGGAACAGCGAGCCTACCCTCGAACAGTGCCGCGACTTTCTCCAAGCATTTAAAGAGGTTGCTATTAATTGTATTAACCGTAGCAACCTCACCAACAAACAAGCCTTTATGAGATTCATCTTCTCTTTTCCTCAGAATTTACGAACCAAAGCTGTACGAGCTGCTTTCAAGAATGGTAGTACCCTAAACGTCAACAATATAAACCCATTTGGAAAGGTCTACTTTGCTATAAAAGCCCACCTTAACTCCAAGAGGGAGCTAAGCGCTATTGCCAAAGAGCAAGGCATTACCAGCCCAGCATAAAGCAACGCTAATAGCGCTAACCTATTCGCCAAGCGCTCTATACCTCAACCAACGACCTATGCTATTTCGCTTCGTAGCAGTAGACCAGCACCCCGGCACTAGTCTAACTTTGCCAATTATAGGGACAACTTAGCATAAGATGAGATTTCCAGGGCACTAAAGCAACAAAACAAGGAGCTATTTGCATCTAATTTCCTTTCTACTTTGAAAAAAGTTGCTAAGAACCTAAGTAAAGTTAACGCAAGAGATTTGAATTTCATTACCAAAGGATTAAAACACATAAGGATTCTTAAAGTAGTAGTTTAAAGAGCCTTTAATGCCAACTTCACCACTAAGATCAATATGTTTATGTTCTTTAAAGAGGCCTAAGAGCAAGCTGCAGTTGATTATAATGCAGCAAATTTAAGTTCCTTAGAATATAATAAACGTATTAAGAATAATTATAATTATCGCTAGTGCATAAATCAACATTAGCTAAGCATAAGACCTCAGGAATATCATAATTACATAAACCAATGCTACGACTATAAGAAATAAATTAGTCTTAGTATTATTCACAAAGCCAACGATACTAACTACATTTGCATTAACTCATAGCAAGAAGAAAAGAAGTTATACCCCGTTTAGTTTTCCTTGAACGAAAGGTTCAAAAGGCATTATATCTTAATGCGAGTCTTAAACACCTCGTACGACCTTAACCTTAAATGTTAAGCCAAAGCAATTAAAGAACTCCTTAAAGCAAAAAAAGAAGCTGCGCTTGCTAAGAAGAAAAAAGATAAAAAAACACAATTATTAACTATTCTTACTATAAGTTGCATTAAGCTTATTAAAGAACTTATAGAAGACCTTAACTCAAATATTATTAGTCAATAAGACTGCACCAAATACCAATTAGCACAAATCCAGAATTTGCTAGCGTATGGCACAAATAGTACTAATTCTAAAGCTATGATAGCTCCGGTCGAGACCAAGCAGCAAAAGAAAGCACTTAAACAAAAGCCGTACAAGACTTCAAATAAGCTCCAAGAGAAGATCAAGTCTCAGTCCACTTATGGCAAACCAAAGGCACCCCGCGATATTGAAGAACTACTCAAGTTCGCTAATGCTATGAACATCAACAGCCCAGCGGAAATTAAAATAACACCGCAACAAATTTTAGCTCGCAATAAGTCAAAAGTCTCTAACCTAAGCATGAAAATAATAATTAACACGGCACTAAAAACATCTTTCAAAACGTCACTTGCTAGTAGTATAGCGGGAAAGTAATCTTCGAAATTTAAGGCATTAATAGCACCATTAGCTATTCTTAAACTTATATCTTGTTTAACATCTTCTTAAAGTCCTTGTATGCAAAAGGTATTAACTTAAAATAATTACAAACTTAATAATATTTTAAACAAATTGCTCGCATAAAAGAAACTCCCTAGGAACCTCACACTAAGAGAAATTATAATTCTTATTAACTCGCTTAGAGCATCTCGCCTCTTCACTAAAGCAATTAACTAACGCATGCAAAAGGAATTAATCGCTAATATAAGTACTTTAAAGTTCGAAGAACTAAAGTTAATAATTAAGGAAAACATTATTATGTGTTAAAAACTACTCCACGGCACTTCATATACTTTTTCAAACTTTTATACTATTAATACTTGCATAGTTGCGAATTATGAAAAACAACTTAAGAAGATTAAATGAAAAGGCCTTTAACTAAAGTATAAGCATTAGAAAAAGCGTATAGCAACTCACAGCTTTATCCCAAGAAATTTACTTACAATAAAATTCAAAACTTAATAAAGACACTAGCGACTTTAATTATTTGCATAATAAAAAGCTCTTATTAACAACTTAGTGCTATGGCTTGTACTTAGCGCTATTTCAGTCTTTGGCCTAATTCTTATGATACTACTTGAAATTATAATGCTACTTGGCAAGTGCATCTTTAGGAATCTTTTAATGAAACGCACTTGCGCTTAAGAACCATTATACGCTAAAGTAGCTTTATTGAGAACAATATTTAAAACAAGAAACTCGTACTTTTCGCCAGCACCAAAGGTTGTTGTTACTATGCCTAGCCAAACTAAGGTCACTAATGTTAAAGCTACTCTTAATACCAAAGCCAAAGTTAATTATATAACACTTAAAGCAGCTACTCTCCTGGAACTTTCTATTATTGAAAGTTAAATCATAGCTTTGAAAACAATTACTAAGGTAAAGTCTCGATTTGTTAATTTTGCTAACAATATTACGATTGCTATAAGCAATTGCATTATTAATAATAAATTTTACATCATAAACGCCTTTGGCATAAAGGTTATTCTAGGCTTTTTATTCTTTTGCAAAGCCAAAGTATTATTTCACTACCCTAAAGATTACGATGAAGGCATTGTATTGGCTTAGTTTTGAAATTAGTGATTAAGAGACATTACTACGATTAAAACAAATAATACCACGGAAGACGCTAAAAACGCCAAAGCTATGCGTAAGGAAAATGAGATAAGCATAATCTTTCCAAAAGAGATAGACTTTAAGGACGGCTATAAAAAAGAGAACTTCTTGGGAAAAGAATAACTAACTGCACATTGAGCGCTACTATCGGTACCTTGGAATACTTAATTGACCCCTTATAATACAACCCTCGGCCACTAAAGCTTGGAGGCAAGCTTTTTGAAGGGAGAAACAAAGCGGTGCTAAGTAATGCTAATGAAGGCGATACTATTCTCATTGAGTACTTAAAAAGAAAGTTCTGCGTCCCGAAATTAGTACTTAATAACCTTCGACTAAAGATAATCTCAAATATATTTCCGAAGGAGAAGTCAATTACAAAACTATTTTTTTCTAAAGCTTTTAAAGCTAATTATTTAACTAAAGCTACGCCTACCTTTAAATAAACAAAGAATTATAATAACCTTTTGATTAAGAATTTCTTTTGAAACACTTAGAATACCACAGCTCAAGTTAGCATTGCATATAAATCCAAAGCTAAGAAGATCCAACCAATCAACAAAGCCAACCTAATAGGTAATCCCCTGGGAGAGAGAAATAATTAGTATAAGAGATCAAAAGACAAAGAGACTAAGCAAAAACAATTAAAAAAATATTAAGATTTATTGTTACTGCGCTTTACTAGCATACCCCACAACTCCCAACTTACGCCAAAAAGGCTAGCTAAGCTTAACATTAGAAAGCTACTTTTGCCTAAGAAGAAAGCTCTCTTTAATGAAATGATAATTAATAGAAAAGAAGCCATAGCATTCGACTGGCCTAAGTGTAGCAAGTTTCACGAAGATGTTTCTTCCCCAGTCGTTATCAAGACTATTAAGCACAAAGCTTAGCAAGCCCCTAATTTTTCACTACTACAAGCTTTAGTCTCAAAAGTTATAAAGATAGTGTAAAAGTATCTTAATAAAAGTATTCTTAAGTTTTCCAAGGGTTTATATTAAAATGCTTAGTTTTTAGTGAAAAAAAAGGAATTTGAAAAATATAAACTTATCAACTTGGCTACTATGCTAAATGCCATTACACAAAGGAATACTAATTTTTCGCCTTTAGTAGATAAGTTCTTCAAAGAATTCGCTAATTGCTATATTGCTAGCTTTATTAATTTGTATTTTAACTATAATTAACAAACTCTTTACAAGTTTAGTTAAAACATAACTACCTTTTATGTCCCTAATGTAAGCTTAGTTAAAAACACAACTCTTTCCTAGGGTGCTACAAACTCTGTTGCTTAGTTTGTTAAAACGATTACTTGCATACTAAAGCCGCTAATTCCTAGCGTAGCTATGCCGTTCTTGAACAATGTAGGAGTTAAAAAACCATACACAAACTACAATCAAGAAGAAGCTTGTCTTGGAATCCAAAGATTTGTCCTGGAGCATATTCAAAACCTTAATAAAACGCTAAAACGCTTAAAAAGAGCAAGTGCTACCATCAGCCCGAAGTCTTAGTTTTGTTTAAACGATATAAATATTATAAGTTACACGTACAACTTAAAGAAAAGAGAACCTTTAGTAAAACATTTAATTAAGATTAAAAATTAAAATCCACTAAGTAATTTAACAAAAGTCAAGGCTTTCTTAGGCCTTGTTATTTACTTTCGAATTTGAATTAAGGATTTTTAACTTATCGCAAAACCATTGTATGCACTTTTAAGGAAAAATATTAAATTTTTCTAAGACTTAAAGATTCACAATAAAGCAATGCAAACCCTTAAAAACGCATTGTGTTTATTCTTAGTTTTGTGTTGAATTAATTATAACGAAGGTACTAAAGAAATAGTTATTGGTGTTGATTTTAGTAGCATAAGTTGGGGCGATTTCCTTGGCCAAAAAGACTCTCTAATAAATAAAATACGCCCTACAAGATATAAAAGTAAATTCTAAAGCAAGACCAAAGCCAAGTATAATACCATCAAGCGAAAGTGCAAAGGCATGCTTTATATTCTAAAGAAGCTTAAGATTTGGCTCGTTAGCGTGCACTTTGTTATTAAAATAAATACCAATACCTTAGTTGCTCAACTAAATAAAGCCACTTACGATCATTCTAACGCCTTACTTACTAAATGGCTTGCTTAAATACGCCTGTTTGATTTCGAAGTTCAACATGTCAAAGGCTTAACACACGTCGTTGCCGATCAGCTCTTTAAGAGGCCAAGGCATGCTGACGATACATTAGAAGAGAGTAATGCAAATAAGAATTAAATACTTTTTAAATTAGGAGCTTATAAAATTTACCTTATGAAAACATTTAACGCTAAAAAACTCACTAATTTAAAATTTAAAGAAGTAATAACAAACCCTAAATTACGCAAACAAAACAATATTTTGCTAAATATAAAAACAAAAGTGCAATACCTAAGAGACAAAGAGAAACTTAGCTCTTCTGATAATTCAAGCTTTGATAAAAAAGAGCTACTTGTTTTAACTAATAAATACAGCAAAGAATACTAGTAAATCGCTTAATACTTAACGACGCTTAAGATCCCCAAAAATATGACTAAAAAACAATTCCAAGTCTTTAAACATAAGGCATTAAACTATGGTGTGCATAGTCGTTGGATTTAAAGGCTCTTTGCAAAAGGTTTTGCTGTTAAGCTTATTGTTAATACTAATAAGGAAAAGAAAATTATACTTCGAAGCTGCCATAATAATTCTAGTTATAAAGGAAAAAAAAGCACTTATCATTGCATTACCACATGGTACTTTTGAAAAAAACTATTTACTAATTGCATGAAATACGTTTAAATATATAAAAATTGTTAATTTTAATTAGCAAAACGTCTTAAGAAGCTTTTTTACCCTATTGCATTGAATAGACTTATAAAAAAGTAGGCATTGAATATTATCTACATACCACTACACAAGGGAAAAGGCTATCTTGTTATTGTAAGAAACAATATAAGTGGATAAATTAAAGCTAAAGCTTTTGGTATCAAAAGCGCTAAGAACATAACTAACTTTATTTGGGAAAACATTATTTATCGCCATAGCTTATTTTGAAGACTTGTTATTAATAAAGAAACAGAAAACATAAGTGAAGTCCTTAAGCTACTTAACAAAATGAAGGTCAAGCAAATCAAGATCTTAGTATACAACGCCAAAGCTAACAGAATAATCAAACGAGGCTATAAACTTATTAAAAACGCTTTATTAAAAATAGAAGGCCGTTAGACTAATAACCTTTTCGCAGTATTATTTGCTAATAAAACTACTGTGCATAGTTTAACTAATTACACATCATTTTATATAATGTATGGCAAAGAAGCGATTTTGCTTATTAAAACAAGAAACCTTACGTAGAGAATATTATTTACTAAAGAAGTTTGTAACTAATTAAAGTTACTACAGCTTAAGGCTACATAGTTTTAGATAAAACAAAAACACATTAATAAAGCTATATTCAAAAAGACTTAATGTTATTAAGAGAGCAAGGAAGCCTTTAATCTTAAACACGACATACAAAAAAAACCATTTAAAAAGAAAGATTTAGTGCTTCGCTGGGACTTAGTACGAGAGAATAATATGTCCTCAAACCAAGCACTTGACTTTAGGTGGCTAAGTCCCTACGAGATCGCTGAAACCTATACCAATAAAGGCTATTATAAACTCAAGGAACTCGGCGATAATAGCCCTTGGCTTAAACAAATCTTTGCTGGTAATAAGCTTAAACTTTTCCACAAGAAAAACAACTTCATTTATAATAACAATAATAAAGTGGAAAATACTTCAAATAATAATAGTAATATAACTTTATTATACCTTAAACTAAATATTAATATATATCGCCTTAGCAACCCCAAATTTTTAGAGAACCTTAAAGTCCTAACTATACAGCGTATTAAGAACAACGGAATAGTGGTGAGGATTCTTGAGCTATTTCGACAACAGTGCAGTAAGTACCAAGTGGTGTTTGACTTGAAGTAAACATGTATGCTTAGTATTCCCCACACGCTAGAGCCGCCGATAGCACTTTGTTAGCTATATAAACCTAGCCCTGATAACTCTTACTTGCTTCTACGAGCAATTATCTCGATACGAAACTTGAAGCTAATACTTTAGTATCGAGGCTTTAGTATTGAAGAGTTGGTATAAGAACACACCCCCGGTCTTTAAAGAGAGGGACGACATAGTGCCGCATATCAAAATAATTACTAAGACGACTTTATATCACTAAAAACTATAATTTAAAATATTTTAGCACTATATCACATACAAAAGAGAGCCTATATAGCCCTAAGTAAGTCAAAGAGAACATTGGCCTCGCGCCATAAGAACACTTATCTCTTGAAGTAAAACTTAATAAGAAACCAGCGCCCTTATAAACTACTTACCGCATGCGAACATATAATAGGTTTAGAACGAAACTACTATTATTAAGCGGGTAATATTTCAAGCGGCAAAAAGTAACTTCGTTTAAATAGGCTAGTTGTTGGGCTTGATTCGCAAGACTAAATTCCAAAACGGCAAGTTAAACTTATGGCCTAGGCTAAAAATTCGAGTCCAACGTGCTAAACACCCTAAAGAATACAAACGCAATATACTTAAGCGCCAACTCTTAGCAATTAATAAAAAGAGAGAAAACAACGAAGTAAGTTTATTATTCTTAAGACTAAGTCATAAGCACTGAGGGTTTTTAGGGCCAAGTAAATAAAGCGAGCTAATCTTGCCATTATGCGCCTCCCAAATAAAGCCACCAACCTTAACTGCGTGAAGCAAATAATATAGCGTATAGTAATTTATAAAGGCCAACACCAAGAGCACTATTAATAAACTGGCCTTGAACTAGTAAGTAAATCGCATGATTTATGTAAGGTAGGCAAAAATCTAGGAAATTTCTTAGCGAAGAATTAATAATACGCTTTGGATTCAAAGCCGTGCTTTCTAAATCCTAAAGCTAATAATCCACGAGCCAATCCCACGTGCTAGAAGTCTGAGCATACCATTGGCCGACAACTCTTAGCTGTTTGAACTTTTCAAGGACCAAGTGTTAGTCGGCTACCCTAATTAGCTCTATTCAAAGTCTCTCACCTACCAAGTCTGGGCCCCTTCTGCTTATACGCCAATACCTTGCTTTTGTTAAAGCAAGAATGAGAGCTTTTGCTTGCTTTTCACTAGTGCTAATAAATAAGAAGTAGCATACTTTGCAACCTAAGTATTAATAGGAAACGGCAAGTTATAAACAATATTTCAAGTATAGTATAATGATTTTTTAATTATAACAAACTTGTAAGTAGAAACATTGTCATTTCAGGCATCGCATCAATATTACTAAAGCAACAAAAATTCCAACAACCCTCGACTTTCAGCCAGGTTCAATAAAAAGTATTGGAATCAATCAAGTCTTTGAGTAGCTCTGCAGAGCCGCCCCAGGGGTTCTCATAAAGCCTTCCTCAATACCTACTACATTATTCCGAGAAGTGTCGTTAGGTAGAATAAACAAAAACAAAGTCAACACCCACAAAGCAACCAGCCAAGAGTTAAGTCAAGCTTTAGCCTCAAGACCAGTAATAAGTTCTTTAACTCCCATTAAAAAACTAAAGTAGTTAAAAAACCTTTGCCATTATCAAACCATTATTTTAAGAAGCTTTAGCCATTAAGTCCCCACAGCATACCATCTCATGCTTAGCTGTTTTTAAAGAGGCTACTATTAGCATTAAATACGAGGCAACTTGTATATTAAGGAAGTTATTTTTACCACATGAAAAACCAAGAACCTATTGTAGCCTTCTAGCTCTGCTTAACGCATTACGACTATTAGTTTGCCTATTTCTCCCGGCTTTTTGCTATAAACTTTTGAAGTTGGCGAATCCAATCTTCACCCCATTCAACTAACCAATTGATAAGAAACTAGCGAAATAATGTCACTTATCTTTAGTAGTATAACTTGCGCAAGTTTAATATAAA
Organism: Cadophora sp. M221; assembly: GCA_017366145.1. Classification (NCBI taxonomy): domain Eukaryota; kingdom Fungi; phylum Ascomycota; class Leotiomycetes; order Helotiales; family Ploettnerulaceae; genus Cadophora; species Cadophora sp. M221. The sequence continues at coordinate 31,886 of JAFJYG010000084.1, read as the reverse complement.
CGCGTTTATAAAGAAACTCGAAAGCTACTTAGTGACCCATTTTCAAGGGAAGATTAGTACGGCGCAATACGCATATTTTAAACCTAAGAAGTGCAGTTTAATATAAGTATTAAACAAAGTTGCTTATAATTCTTATTAGGTTTACAAGCCTAAAAAAGATAAATAACATTGTTTTCTTAACTTATGAAGAGAATATAAGCATTAGTACTACGAAGAAGTTAAATAATTTAATACTTAGCTTTAATAACATTAAAGTGAAGTCTTGGAGTTTACTTTAATTACTTTTCAAAACACAAATTAAGGATTAAGAAGTGTGAAAGCGCTTTAAATTACCGCAGGAAAGATGTTAGCAAGATTTGTAAATAGCTAATTAAGTACAAGGAAAGAAATAAAGCATAACTCATAGTGTTAAAACGCGTTAAAACCTTTATAGTGTTATCTTTTGGTGTTAAAGCTAAAAAGCACTTAAGCTAAGATAAGGCAAACTAATCTTAATGGCACCTTTAAGGTGGCTAATAATAAGAAGAACTCTTCTTAAAGGTTTATAATAAGTTAGTAAAGTTCAAATGGTGCTGTGGAAGGTTAACTTACCGCGTTGAGGCGACTTGATTTTATGCTAAAGTTATTGTTTGGAGATCAAGGTGTAGAAAGCTGAGAAGAGGCTGCACATAGATTAACGCAGGTGTTGTGTTGAAGTTGTTGCTTGACAAGAAGAAAGCAAGTATAGAAAAGTTGTTTGCTTTTTAAGAAGCTTTATTGTAGTGAAATGAAAGAAAATAATACTTTGGTATAATAAGAAAAGAAGAGCAAAGAGGTACAATGTATTGAAGTGTAATAGAGTTAAATTGGTATGAAGAAAAAAGGTGTTGTAGTTGAAGAGTTAAAGTTGAAAAGTTGGTGGGGGGAAGCTAGCCTTATGTAGGGGGGCAAGAAAGTGCTAAGCAAGACGATTATTTGCTTCAAAGGTAACAAGTTAATTATCACGAGACTTTGCATGCACCGGCTGCATAGCATCCTGCTAACGATTTGAAACGCTTTGATTAGTTATTTACTTCTTTTTGGTATATATTACTCAAGGACAAGCAAAGTCTTTAAAGGGGAAAACGCATATAGCGGGGACAGCCACTAGTTTCTTTTGTTACATAACTACGCTAGTCCTTCGCACATAAAAGAAGCTAATACTTAATTTCAAAACATTAAGAATATAACACTAAATATATTTTATTTATTAAAATCTTTTTCCTCTCCTTCTTTGCTAATTTGTACTCTTTAGATATATAATATCTTTAGATTTAATTAATTTGTTGTTTACAAACCCTAAATTCTCCTCCGGTGGCTTGCTACATACTACCCTCTTGTTGTGTGGTTTATTGGGCTTTATCCCTCCCACATTAGTTATAATATAATATTAGTTATTATAAAGAGACTTACTAAGTACATAACCCTTGTACTAGTTAAGCAAACCCTTATAGCTAAAGACTTAGCACAAGTTTACCTTAAGAAGGTAGTATTGTGGCGAGGACAGCCACTGGTTTCTTTTGTCACATGACTGCGCCAGTTCTTCGCACATAAAAGAAGCTAACACTTGATTTTAAAACATTAAGAACGCAATACAAGATATATTTTATTTATTAGAATCTTTTTCCTTTTTTTTTTTACTAATTTGTACTCTTTAAATATGTGATATCTTTAGATTTAATTAATTTATTATTTATAAATCCTAAATTTCCCTCTAGTGGCTTGCTACATACTACCCTCTTATTGTGTGGTTTATTAGGCTTTATTTCTTCCATATATTTTTGGTGATTTACGCAAGGAGTAAGTTATTATTAAAGGAGGAACTAAGTAAGTATAATAATGAGACCCTTATGTGCTAACTTATATAAGGAGAGTTAGGAAAAACGACAAATGTTTGAACTAAGAGAGCTATTTAGTTAGTTATTTCTTAGCCCTTAAGGCAAAACAACAAACATAAAGAATGCGAACCTTTAACCTAAGGAAAATGAAGACTACTAAGAAACCAAAAAAAGTTACAAAGTGAGAGCACTTGTAGTACTAAAAAATCTGTCTTCTTTAGGTCATCGTTTTGATTTCGTTGTTTCAAAACACAGTACCTAGCCACTTTGCACTAGTTTTCATTTTCAGCAAAGATTTTAGTGTTTCTAAACATAATTAGTGTTATTTAAACGCTAAGAGAAGTTAAGACTTCACAGCGAAACTAAAACTAATGTATTAAAGGCTTAAGTGGAGTATAGGCGAGCTTGTATTTCGGAGTATTTGTTAAGATATGAAACTTCCAAGCTGGTTTGAAGCCTGGGTAGCTTACGCCAAATATTAATCTTCTTACCTTGTTTTTTTATTGTATTGCTTTTATTGTTTTTTATAATTTTCGTGTACAAGCCCCAAGCTTTAAGGCGTGTTTGTTTTAGTTTAGTAGTTATTAGCATTAGCTAGGAAGCATAACCTAAACTTTTGCTAAAGATTATTAATACTCATTTTGCTTTAAAATAAGCGAGAGCTTGTATACTTTTTATTTTAGGGGAGAAGGTTTTCTTTACACTTCTTTGGTGATTAATGCATTGCATTCGCAGTTACTTTTTTATATTTTAATTAACAATACTATTAACTTACTTTACTATAATTCTCTTATAACAACACATAATATTAAACAACAAAAACATCAACTACGATTATAACAACCCTTAAATAAGTGGATTTAGCAACATCGCAATGCCTCTTAGCTTTATTTTAATAAAAGCATCTTTTTCATTTAAACTTAAAATTACTACTAAGCTAAGCATTAACACCTTTACATCCCCTAAAGATACTACTTCTTAAACCTCCAAGACTTCTCAAAAGAAGAACAAGAGAAAGAGAAAAAGAAGGCAAGAAACCAGTGGCTCTAATTCTATTAACCTCACAAAGCTACCTTAATACTTTGGCCCTACCTTTACTATGAACAACTTAAAGAACCTAAAAATTCATCTCAATTAGCCTATGCTTATCGCTAGAATCCTAAATGCTCCTATCTTCAACGAAATTAATATTAGCAATTACTTTCGAATTCTCAATTAATACTTCATAGCTTATATAATTACTAATAATTAAGTCAAGAAGAAATAAGTAGCTAAGTACGCTACTTAAGCTTATGCATGAACCATTTGAAAGCTTTTAGGCTTTAAAGAGGGTAGCTATGCTAGCTTCAAGAATACTGTGATTTTGAAGTATTAGCGTGATGATATAAAGCGCTGCTTACATACTAATGATTACTTTGATCGACTTAAGTATAACTTTAAGGCTCTTGCAAAGAACGGCGAGCCTACCCCCAAACAATGCCGCGACTTTCTCTAAGCATTTAAAGAAGTTGCTATTAATTATATTAATCGTAGCAATCTTACTAATAAACAAGCCTTTATAAAATTCATTTTTTTTCTTTTTCAAAATTTATAAACCAAAGTTATACAAGTTGCTTTTAAGAATAGTAGTACCCTAAACGTTGATAACATAAACCCATTTGGAAAAGTCTACTTTACTATAAAAGCCCACCTCAACTCCGAGAGAAAGCTAAGCGCCATTGCCAAAGAGCAAAGCATTACCAGCCCAGCATAAAGCAACGCTAATAGCGCTAACTTATTCGCCAAGCGCTTTGTACCTTAACCAATGACTTATACTATTTCGCCTCGTAGTAGTAAATCAGCACCCCGGCACCAATCTAACTTTGCCAACTATAAGAATAACTTAGCACAAGATAAAATTTCCAAGGCACTAAAGCAACAAAACAAGAAGCTATTTGCATTTAATTTCCTTCTTACTTTAAAGAAAGTTATTAAAAACCCAAGTAAAGTTAATGCAAAAAATTTAAATTTTATTATCAAAGAATTAAAACACATAAGGATTCTCAAAGCAATGGTTTAAAAAGTCTTTAATGCTAATTTCATTGCTAAGGTTAATATGTTTATGTTTTTTAAAGAGGCCTAAGAGCAAGCTGCAATCAACTATAATGTAGTAAATTTAAGTTTCTTAAGATATAACAAATGTACTAAAAATAATCATAGTTACTACTAGTGCATAAATTAATATTAGCTAAGCATAAGACCTTAGGAATATTATGATTATATAAACTAATGCTACGACTACAAGAAATAAATTAGTCTTAGTATTATCTACAAAGCTAATAACACCAACTACATTTGCATTGGCTTATAGCAAGAGAAAAAGAAGTTATACCTCGTTTAGTTTTTCTTAAACGAAAAGTTCAAAAGGCATTACATTTTAATGCAAGTTTTAAATACCTCGTATAACTTTAACTCTAAACATTGAGTCAAAGTAATTAAAAAACTTCTTAAAGCAAAAAAAAAAGCTGCGCTTGCTAAAAAGAAAAAAGATAAAAAAACACAATTATTAATTATTCTTATTATAAGTTACATTAAGCTTATCAAAGAACCTACAAAAGACCTCAACTTAAATATTATTAGTTAATAAAACTGCACCAAATACTAATTAGCACAAATCCAAAATTTGCTAGCGTATAGCACAAATAGTACTAATTTTAAAGCTATAATAGCTTCGGTTGAGACCAGGCAGCGAAAGAGAGCACTTAGACAAGAGTCGTACAAGACTTTAAATAAGCTTTAAAAGAAGATCAAGTCTTAGTTCACTTATGGCAAACTAAAGGCACCTTGCGATGTTAAAGAATTAGTTAAGTTTGCTAATACTATGAATATTAATAACTTAGCAAAGACTAAAATAACATTGCAATAAATTTTAGCTTGCAATAAGTTAAAAGTCTTTAACCTAAGCACAAAAATAACAATTAACACAGCACTAAAAACATCTTTTAAAACATCACTTGCTAGTGATATAGCAAGAAAGCGATCTTTGAAATTTAAGGCATTAATAGCACCATTGGCTATTCTTAGACTTGTATCTTGTTTAGTGTCTTTCTAAAGTCCTCGTATGCAAGAGGCATTAACTTGAAATAATTACAAACTTAATAATATCTTAAACAAATTGCTTGCATAAAAGAAACTTCTTGAGAACTTTACACTAGGAGAAATCATGGTTTTTATTAACTTACTTAAAGCATCTCGCCTTTTTATTAGAACAATTAACTAACGCATACAAAAGGAATTAATTACTAATATAAGTACTTTGGAGTTTAAAGAACTAAAGTTAATAATTAAGAAAAATATTATTATGTGTTAAAAACCGCTCCATAGTACTTCATACATTCTTTCAAATCTTTATACTACTAATGCTTGCATAGTTGCGAATTATGAAAGACGACTTAAGAAGATTAAATGAGAAAGCCTTTAGCTAAAGTATAAGCATTAAAAAAAGCATATTGCAACTCACAGCTTTATCCTAAGAAATCTACTTACAATAAAGTTTAAAACTTAACAAAAACGCTAGTGACTTTAACTATTTGCATAATAAAAAGCTTTTATTAATAACTTAGTATTATGACTTGTACTTAGCGCTATCTTGGTCTTTAGCCTAATTCTTATAGTACTACTTAAAATTATAATACTACTTAGTAGGTGCATTTTTGAGAATCTTTCAACGAAACGCACTTGCGCTTAAGAACCATTATACGCTAAAGTAGCTTTATTGAAAACAACATTTGAAACAAGAAACTTGTACTTTTCGCTAGCACCAAAGGTTGTTGTTATTATACTTGGCCAAACCAAGGTTACTAATATTAAAGCTACTCTTAACACTGGAGCTAAAGTTAGTTGCATAACACTTGAAGCAACTACTCTCTTGAAACTTCCTATTACTAAAAGTCAAATTATAGTTTTAAAAATAATTACCAGGGTAAAGTCTCGATTTATTAGTTTTGCTAATAATATTACAATTGCCATAAGCAATTGCGTTGTTAACAACAAATTTTACATTATAAATGCTTTTAGCATAAAAGTTATTTTAAGCTTTTTATTCTTTTGCAAAGCTAAAGTATTATTTCGTTATCTTAAAGATTACAATAAAAACATTATATTAGCTTAGTTTTGGGATTAGCAATTAAAAAACATTACCACGATTAAAACAAATAATATCATGAAAAACGCTAAAAACGCTAAAGCTATGCGTGAAGAAAATGAAATAAGTATAATCTTTTCAAAAGAGATAGACTTTAAAAACGGCTACGAAGAAGAGAACTTCTTAAGAAAAGAATAATTAACTGCATATTAAGCGCTACTATTGATACTTTGGAATGCTTGATTGACTTTTTACAATATAACCCTTGGCCACTAAAGCTTAAGGGCAAGCTTTTTAAAAGGGGAAACAAAGCGGTGCTAAGTAATACTAATGAAGGCGATACTATTCTTATTAAGTACTTAAAAAGAGAATTCTGCGTCTCGAAATTAGTACTTAATAACCTTCAACTAAAAATAATCTTAAATATATTTTCAAAGAAGAAGTTAATTACAAAACTATTTTTTCCTAAAGCTTTTAAAGCTAGTTATTTAATTAAAGCTATGCTTATCTTCAAATGAACAAAGAATTATAATAACTTTTTAATTAAGAATTCCTTTCGAAATACTTAAAATACCACAGCTTGAGTTGGTATTGCATATAAATCCAAAGCCAAGAAGATTTAACTAGTCAACGAAGCTAACTTAATAGGTAATCCCCCGAGAGAAAGAGATAATTGGTATAAGAGATTAAAAAATAAAAGAACTAAGCAAGAATAATTAAAGAAATATTAAGATTTGTTGTTATTGCGCTTTACTAGCATATCTTGCAACTCCCGATTTACGCCGAAAAGGCTAGCTAAGCTTAACATTGGAAAGCTACTTTTGCTTGAGAAAAAAGCTCTTTTTAATAAAATAATAATTAATAGAAAAGGAGCCATAGCATTCAACTGGCTTAAGTATGGTAGGTTTCACGAAGATGTTTCTTCTCTAATCGTTATTAAAACTATTAAACACAAAGCTTAGCAAGCTCCCAATTTTCTGCTATTATAAGCTTTGGTCCTAAAAGTTATAAAGATAATGCAAAAGTGTCTTAATAAAAGTGTTTTTAAGCTTTTTAAGGGTTTATACCAAAATACTTAGTTTTTGGTGAAAAAAAAGAAATTTAAAAAATACAAACTTATTAACTTAGCTACTATGCTAAATGCCGTTACATAAAGAGATGCTAATTTTTCGCCTTTAGTAAATAAGTTTTCCAAAGAATTCGCTAGTTGTTATATTACTAGCCTTATTAATTTGTATTTTAACTATAATTAATAAACTCTTCATAAGTTTAATCGAAATATAACTGCCTTTTATGTCCCCAATGTAAGCCTAGTTAAGAACACAACTCTTTCTTAAAGTGCTACAAATTCTATTACTTAGTTTATTAAAACAATTACTTGCATACTAAAGCCGCTAATTCCTAGCGTGGCTATGCCGTTCTTGAACAATGTAAGAGTTAAGAAACCATACACAAACTACAACCAAAAAGAAGCTTGTTCCAAAATCCAAAGATTTGTCTTAAAGCATATTTAAAACCTTAATAAGACGCTAAAATACTTGAAAAAAGCGAGTACTACTATTAGCCTAAAGTTTTAGTTTTGTTTAAATAATATAAATATTATGAGTTACGCGTGCAACTTAAAGAAAAGAGAACCTTTAGTAAGATATTTAATTAAAATTAAAAATTAAAACCTACTAAGTAACTTAATAAAAGTTAAGGCTTTCTTAGGCCTTATTATTTACTTTTGAATTTAAATTAAGGATTTTCAACTTATTGCAAAACCATTGTATGCACTTTTAAGAAAAGGTATTAAATTTTTTTAAAACTCGAAGATTCACAATAAAGCAATACAAATCCTTAAAAACGCGTTGTGCTTATTCTTAGTTTTGTGTTGAATTAATTACAATAAAGGTACTGGAGAAATAATTATTAGTGTTAATTCTAGTGGCATAAGTTAAGGCGGTTTTCTTGGCTAAAGAGACTCTTTAACGAATAGAATACGCCCTGCAAGGTATAAAAGTAGATTCTAAAGCAAAACTAAAACTAAGTATAATGCCACCAAGCAAGAGTACAAAGGCATACTTTATATTCTAAAAAAGCTTAAGATTTGGCTCGTTAGCGTGCACTTTATTATTAAAATAAATGCTAATACCTTAGTTGCTTAACTAAATAAAGCCGCTTACAATTATTCTAGCGCCTTACTCACTAAATAGCTTGCTTAAATACGCTTATTTAATTTCAAAGTTCAACATGTTAAAGGCTTAATACACGTCGTTGTCGATTAGCTCTCTAGGAGGCCAAGGCATACTAACGACACACCAAAAGAGAGTAATGCAAACGAGGATTAAATACTTTCTAAGTTAAAAGCCTATGAAATTTACCCTATGAAAACATCTAACGCCAAAGAACCCACCAATTCAAAATCTAAAGAAGTAATAATAAACCCTAAACTGCGCAAATGAAACAACATCTTGCTAAACATAAAAGCAAAAGTACAACACTTAAAAGACAAAGGAGAACTTAGCTCCTTTAATAGTTTAAGCTCTAATAAAAAAGAGCTACTTATCTTAACCAACAAATACAGCGAAAAATACTAGCAAATCGCCTAATACTTAACAACGCTTAAGACCCTTAGAAATATAATCAAAAAATAGTTCCAAGTCTTCAAACGTGAGGCATTAAATTATGGTGTGCACAGTCGCCGAATTTAAAGGCTTCTTGCAAAAGGTTTTGCTATTAAGCTTATTATTAATACTAATAAAGAAAAGGAAATTATACTTTAAAGCTGTTATAACAATTTTAGTTACAAAGGAAAAGAAAGTACTTATTACTATATTACTACATAGTACTTTTAGAAAAAACTATTTACTAATTGCATAAAATACGTTTAAATATGCAAAAATTATTAATTTTAATTAGCAAAACGTCTTAAGAAGCCTCTTTATTCTATTGCATTAAATAAACTTATGAAAAAGTGAGTATTAAATGTTACTTACATATCACCACACAAAGGAAAAGGCTATTTTGTTATTGCAAAAGACAACATAAGTAAATAAGTTGAAGCTAAAGCTTTTGGTACCAAAAGCGCTAAGAATATAACTAACTTCATTTGAAAAGATATTATTTATTGCCATGGCTTATTTTAAAGACTTGTTATCAATAAAGAAACAGAAAATATAAGTAAAGTCCTTAAGCTACTTAACAAAATGAAGGTCAAGCGAATTAAGATCTTAGTATACAACACTAAAGCTAATGAAATAATTGAATAAAGCCATGGACTTATTAAGAACGCTTTATTAAAAATAAAAGGCCGTTAAACTAATAACCTTTTTATAGTATTATTTGCTAATAGAACTACTATGCATGGTCTAACCGGTTACACACCATTTTATATGGTGTATAGTAAAAAAGCGATTTTACTTATTAAAACAAAAAACCCTACGTAAAGAATATTATTCACTAAAGAAGTTCGTAACTAATTAAAGTTACTACAACTTAGGGCCACACAATTTCAAATAAAACAAGAACACATTAATAAGGCTATATTCAAGAAGACTTAACGTCGTCAAGAGGGCAAGGAAGCCTTTGATCTTAAACACAACATACGAAAAAGACTATTCAAAAAGAAAGATTTGGTGCTTCGCTAAGACTTAGTACGAGAGAATAATATGTCTTCAAACCGAGCACTCGACTTTAGGTGGCTAGGTCCCTACGAGATCACTAAAACCTACACCAACAAAGGCTATTACAAACTCAAAGAACTTAGCGATAATGGCCCTTGGCTTAAACAAACTTTTGCCGATAATAAGCTTAAACTTTTCCACAAGAGAGACAACTTTATTTACAATAATAGTAACAAAGTGAAAGATGCTTTAAACAACAATAGTAATATAACTTCACCACACCTTAAACCAAATATTAATATACATCGCTTTAACAACCCCAAATTCTTAAAGAATCTTAAAGTCTCAACTATACAATGTATTAAGAACAACAAAATAATAGTAAAAGTCCCTAAGCTATCTTAATAACAGCGCAGCAAGTACCAAGTGGTGTTTGACTTAAAGTAAACATGCACGCTCAGCATCCCTCACACGCTAAAGCCGCCAATAGCACTTTGTTAGCTATATAAACCTAGCCCTAATAACTCTTACTTGCTTTTACGAGTAATTATCTCAACATAAAACTTGAAGCTAATACTTTGATGTTAAGGCTTTAGTATTAAAAAGTTGGTATAAAAACGCACTCTTAGTTTTTAAAAAGGGAGACAATATAATGCCGCATATCAAAATAATTACTAAAACGACTTTATATCACCAAAAACCACAATTTAAAATACCTCAGCATTATATCACACATAAAAGAAAGCCTATGTAGCCTTAAGCAGGTTAGAGAGAACATTAGCCTCGCGCCACAAGAACACTTATCTCTTGAAGCAAAACTTAACAAGAAACCAGCGCCCTCATAAACTACCTGCCGCATACGAACATACAACAGGTTTAAAACAAGACTATCATCATTAAGCTGGTAATATTTCAAGCGGCAAAAAGTAACTTTATTTAAATAAGCCAGTTATTAAGCTTAATCCGCAAAACTAAATTCCAAAACGACAAATTAAACTTATAGCTTAGGCCAGAAATTCAAGTCCAACATACTAAATACCCCAAAAAATACAAATGCAACATACCTAAGCGCCAACTCTTGGCAATTAATAAAAAGAGAAAAAACAACAAAGCAAGTTCATTATTCTTAAGACTAAGCCATAAGCACCAGGGGTTTTCAAGGCCAAGTAAATAAAGCGAGCTAATTCTGCCGTTATGCGCTTTCTAAACAAAGCCACCAACCTCGACTGCGTACAGCAAACGATATAGCGCATAGCAATTTATGAAGGCCAACACCAAAAGCACTATTAATAAACTAGCCTTAAACTAATAAGCAAATCGTATGATTTATGTAAGGTAGGCAAAAATCTAAGAAATCTCTTAGCAAAGAACTAACAACACGCTTCGAATTTAAAGCTATGCTTTCTAAATCTTAAAGCCAATAACCCACAAGCCAACTTCATATACTAAAAGTTTAAACATACCATTAGCCAACGACTCTTAGCTATTTGAACTTTTTAAGGACCAAGTATTAATTGACTACCCCAATCAGCTTTATTCAAAGTCTCTCGCCTGCCAAGTCTAAGCCCCTTCTACTTATACGCCAACACCTTGCTTTTATTAAAGCAAGAATAAGAGCTTTTGCTTGCTTTTCACTAGTGCTATTAAACAAGAGGTAGCATACTTCGCAACTTAAGTGTTAATAAGAAACGGCAAGTTATGAATAATATTTTAAGTATAGTACAATGGTTCTTTAATCATAACAAACTTGCAAAGCAGAGATGCCGCTATTCTAGGCATTGTATTAATATTATTAAAGCAATAAAAATTTCAACAACCCTCGACTTCTAGTTAAGTTTAATAAAGAGTACCGGAATTAATCAAGTCTTTAAGTAGCTTTGCAAAGCCGCCCCAGGGGTTCTCATGAAGTCTTCCTCAATACCTACTACATTATTTTAAGAAGTATTGTTAGGTAAAATAAACAAGAATAAAGTCAATACCTATAGAGCAACCGGCCAGGAGTTAAGTCAAGCTTTAGCCTCGAGACCAGCAATAAGTTCTTTAACTCTCATTAAAGAACTAAAGTAGTTAAAAGACCTTTGCCATTGTCGAACTATTATTTCAAGAAGCTTTAGCTATTAAGTCCTCATAGCATGCCATCTCATGCTTAGCTGTTTTTAAAGAAATCACTATTAGCATTAAATACGAGGCAACTTATATATTAAGAAAGCTATTTTCACTACACGAAGAACTAAGAACTTATTGTAGCCTCCTAGCCCTACTTAACGTATTATAACCATTAGTTTGCTTATTCCTCTCGGCTTTTTGCCATAAATCTTCGAAGTTAGCGAATTTTAGCTTTCACCCTATTCAACCAATTAATTAATAAGAGACTAGCGAAATAATATTACTTATCTTTAGTAGTGTGACTTGCGCAAGTTTAATATAAACGCGTTTATAAAGGAACCCAAAAGCTACTTAATGACTTATTTTCAAGGAAAAATTAGTACGGCGCGACACGCATATTTTAAACTCAAGAAGTGCAATTTAATGCAAGTATTAAACAAAGTTGCTTATAATTCTCATTAGATTTATAAGCCTAAAGAAGATAAATAATATTATTTTCTTAACTTATAAAGAAAATATAAGCACTAGTACTGCAAAGAAGTTAAACAATTTAACACTTAGCTTTAATAACGTTAAAATGAAGTCCTAAAGTTTACTTTAGTTACTTCTTAAAACACAAGTTAAGAATTAAGAAGTATAAAAGCACTTCAAATCGCCGCAAAAAAGGTATTAGCAAAATCTATGAATAGCCAATTAAGTACAAGGAAAAAGATAAAGCATAACTCATAGTATTAAAACGCGTTAAGACTTTTATAATGTTATCCTTTGGTATTGAAGCTAAAGAGCACTTAGGCTAAGATAAAGCGAACTAATCTCAATGGCACCTCCAAAGTAGCTAACAACAAGAAGAACTCTTCTTAAAGGTTTACAATAAGTTAGCAGAGTTTAAATAATGCTGTGAAAGGTCAACTTACCGCGTTGAGGCAACTTGACTTCATATTGAAGTTGTTGTTTGAAGATCAAGGTGTAAAAAGCTAAGAAGAGGCTGCACACAAATCAACGCAAGTATTGTATTAAAGTTATTGCTTAATAAAAAGAAAGCAAGTATAAAAAAGTTATTTGCTTTTTAAGAAGCTTTATCGTAGTAAAATGAAAGGAAATAGTGCTTTGGTATAATGAAAAAAGAAGAGCAAAGAGGTACAATGTATTAAAGTATAATGAAGCTAAATTAGTATAAAGAAAAGAGGTGTTGTAGTTAAAGAGTTGAAGTTGGAAAGTTAATGAGGAGAAGCCAGCCTTATGTAGAGGGGCAAGAAGGTACTAAGCGAGACAATTGTTTGCTTTAAAGGTGATAGGTTAATTATCACGGGACTTTGCATGCATTAGCTGCATAGTATCTTGCTAACAATTTGAAACGCTTTAATTGGTTATTTACTTCTTTTTGGTATATATTGCTCGAGGACGAGCAGAGTCTTTAAAGGGAGGAACGCATGTGGCGAGGACAGCTACTGGTTTCTTTTGTCACATGACTGCGCCGGTCCTTCGCACATAAAAGAAGCCAACACTTGATTTCAGAACATTAAGAACGCAACACGAGATATATTTTATTTATTAGAACCTTTTTCCTTTCCTTCTTTGTTAATTTGTACTCTTTAGATATGTGATATCTTTAGATTTAATTAATTTGTTGTTTACAGACCCTAGATTTCCCTTCGGTGGCTCGCTACATGCTACCCTCTTGTTGTGTGGTTTATTGGGCTTTATCCCTCCCACAGTATTTAAGCATAGAATGCTCAAAGAAATCGTGTTAAATAAAAACAAGTTATTTACGTTAAAATTCTAAAAAGCCTTAACTACTTTTTTAAGAATTAAAAGAAAGCTATTAATTGCTTTTTATTCTTAAATTAATAAAGAAAATAAGCAAATAAATTAGGTTGTTAAAATATACTTGCGTTATTATATTAACTATCGCTAAAATAATTAGATAAGACTTTTACTACTAGCCAAATTTGCTTATAATAACTTGTTCACAAAGACCACCAAGGTCACGCCTTTCTTCGCTAACTATGGCTATGAGCCGCTGGCTTATAAAGAACCAATGAATACAAAAGTGAACAACGATGCGGCGCGTATTTAAGTCCAAAATATTAAGAAACTTAACTAAGAATTGTCTTAAGAATTGCAATTCGTAGCGGAAAGAAATGCGCACTATTATCACGGTCGCAATTTTCACTCGATGCAAACACTAGGTGTGCGAGGTTGATCTCGGATGATCAAGAAGTAGGTGTATCACGTACGGTTAAAGACAATAACTAAGTATAAGTAAAGATACTATTTTAAGTTAAGCACGAAGCTCTTATCTAATGACAAATGTGCCAGTCTTATATAGAACCCTTTATGCTACGAATCCCCTTGAATTACCATGATCCCTAGGGATCCAAATCACCATGAATTACTACGAGTTGTTGTGATTCATCACGTGATCTAGTTCATGTCCTGGCTTCTTTGTGCAACGGAGCTGCCGAGCCTCAGGGCCAGGACGCACGTGATACTCCTTACCGAGTAGGTTCGTAACAACTACTACAACAAGGCACGTAGTCAAGAGTCAACGCTATAAGAAAGGGATAAGGTTTATTTTTTGCGGAAAAACATTAGCATAAAGCAATCAAGCGATAAATTAAATTATAAGAAATTAAAACCTTTTAAAATTAAGAAAATTAAAGAATTATTAAATTACGAGCTTTAATTACTTGCAATAATAAAGAAGATATTTCTTGTGTTTTATATATTACTGCTAAAAAAGGCATCATTAAAAGCACCACTAGCTTTAAAAATAATTACTAAACTAATTAACTTACTTGTAAAATATAATATTAAGAAACTATTAAATTATTAATATTTTAAAAAAGCAAATTAAATTCTTAGTGAAATAATTAAATTACCTTTTATTTAAAAACACGTAAAAGTTAAAATTAACTTTTAATTGCCTTAAGAAGCTTATTAGTTTTTACTAATAAAACCTAAATTTGCTTAAAGCAAATTCAAGGAGTTAAAAAAAAGTTTGATTAGCGAATTAAACAAGAAGTCAAAGGAGTTATTAAGGCGCTCGGCGCTCGCTAGCTCAGCACTTCGCTGTGCCTTCGCCGCCCTTTTCTTCTCTTTCTTTTCCTTTGCCTCTGCCTTATTAAGCTTGTTTAAGGTTTTTAGGCCTCGACGAAGCATTTCACGTCCTCGTTCGCGCAGCTCTGCCTAACGCTATTTAAGCTCATGAACGCAAGCCAAACCAGCCATAGCTGCCTTAAAGGCTATGTTTCTCTTAAACTTCAATTGATTCTTCTTCATTTGCAAACTTTAAAGATTGTTAATTAACATTTAAAAAGCGTTGCATTTCAACTCTTAATAAACACACTTTTTACATCTTTAGGACTTTTTATTTAAAACCACATAATTGCAATAGTAGCAAATATAATTAAAATACAATATACTAAGCAAATCGTAAAACTTAATTATCAAGTATTATTTATTGTTTGTACTTTATTATCTTAAAAAATATAATAAAAGAAAAAAATAACTGTGAATAGTTATTAATATTTTCTTTAATATACTTAAGCGTAAAAACACGCTAACAACGAAAAGAGGATAGTGTTATAATCCGAGATCACGTGTGTCTTGGCCCTGAGGCTTGGCAGCTTGGCTGCATAGAGAAGCCAAGACAACGTTATGTGAATACTTGAAGCTTTTAGAGCTTTAGGATTCAAGGCTTCCGGAACCCCAAAGTCGTAGGCTCCTTGAGGATCTCATGAGATTATAATTTTATATAAACACAGTAGTTTCTTAGGTAGTAAAGCTTTGTGCTTAAATTCATATAGCAAGTTTACTTTATAATTTATTACTGCTTGTAACGCCTTTATTTTTATAGAGAATTAGATTGTCTTGTGACTTTACTTTATAGTTGATACCAACCCAACGAGCTTGTACGCACAATACCCGCGAACGGCAAGAACGTTACACTATGCTAAGCTTAGTATAGCTTTTCTTTGTATTAAAAGCTTCTTAGTCGTAACCACTCATAGAAAATCGCTAATGCGTGAAATATTTATTATTTTCTTGAACGTAGTAAAAAAAAGTATTAATAATATAACGCTTGCCTTAAAAAAACAATAATCACGTGTAACAACTACTTCACATATTAACACGAGGAAAATATATAATAATACCAAGCATTAACTTAAAATTAATAACTACGAAGTCTAAAAGGTATAAAGAAAAGAGAATTAAATACAAAAAAATGAAGGCTTTGCTTCGCTTCATCTTGGTAATCCAAGTGTATTGGAAATTGATTGTAAAGCCATCGACATCCAATGCCTTAGGATAGCCGAAATGGGCGGGCATGAGGCTCTTAAGCGTCACACAAAGTAGTTTTTTAAGTAGTTAAGCTTTATGCTTAAATTTATATAATAAGTTTATCTTATAATTTATTATTATTTGTAATGTTTTTATTTTTATAAAAATTTAAATTATTTTATAACTTTATTTTATTATTAATACTAATTAATAAGCTTATACGCATAATACTTGCGAATAATAAAAATGTTATACTTTGAGTATTTTACTTAAAGTATTACTACTTGATATATTTACTAAGAGAGAATTCTTCACGAAGACGAACAATAAGACTTTGGCGCTTATGATCGAGATCACAACTCTTAATCAATTAAAGGTTAACGCTTTAAATATTTTTCATAACGATTATAATAAGCTTAAATAGTTCATTTTTTAATGCAATATATACTTAGCTTTTAATAACGAGAAGTTTTAAGAACAAGAGCTATTAAAGATCTTGTAAATGACTTTATTTTTAAGAAGTATTGTTGCTTATTAAATTAAGCTGGCTTTAATCGATTATTTTAATAATCAAGCGATAAGTGAAGCTTGTTTTATATTTATAATAAAAAAAAAGCAAAGTCATTTTTAAAACTTTTACTGAATTTGCAATCGTTATAAAGGCTATTTTTAAGAACCCTAATAAGATTAAGCAAGCTAAGAAGCACTTATTAGAAATGTTATAAAAGAGTAATATTTACGATTATACGATTGAATTCCAATACTACGCAATAAAGTTGAAATAAACTAATAAAGCATTAAAGGCCTAGTATTATCAAAACCTTAAGAATCATATTAAGAACGAGGTTTTTCGCGCAGCTAAGATTACTACTTTAAATGCCTTAATTAAAGTTACTATTAAAATTAATAATCGCATTTAAAAGCGCTAGCGCGAGAAAAGAGATTACTTTACTTTGATTCAGTTTTGAAAATCATAATTCTCTTAGCGTTATAAGAAACGATAAGGCTTTTATTAGCTTAGCGGCGATAAAAGGAATAATTAAAGAAACTATTAAATAAATAAAGCTAAGAAGATTAAAAGTGAACAAACGAAGAAATAAACGAAGAAGTAAAAGCAACGCAAGAAAAGCTTGTGTTATACTTATAATAAACTAAGATATTTTGCTTAAAACTGCTTTTAAAGAAAACCAAGTAAATCGCTACGACGCCAAATTAAGCTGATCGAGCGAAAACCTAAGTATTAAAAGGCTATCGTTATTAAATGAGATTCGCAAGTAACTTTTTGCAATAAAAGCTAAGCGAAATCCTTTAACAAAAAATAAATCTTTAATAATAAAAAAGTTAAGTTATTAAATCTAAAACAAAAAAGCTAAGTTTTTTTAAGCAAAGCTATAAACAATTATAATACGCTATTATTTTTAAATGAAATTTAAACTCTTATTAGCTTCGCAAATAACTAAAAAATATAACATTAAAAGAATTTAATTCCTAAGAGTAAGCTATACTTTATTAAAATTCATTAAATACACGACTACTTTAAAAATCAAAAGAAATGTAACGTTCTTGCTATTCGCGGGTATTGTGCGTACAAGCTCGTCGGGTTGGTATTAGCTATGAAGTAAAGTCACAAAACAATTTGATTCTTTATAAGAATAAAGGCGTTACAAGCAGTGATAAACTGTAAAGTGAACTTGCTATATGAAATTGAGCACGAAGCTCTACTACCTAGGAAACTACTTTCTTAATATAAAACTATGATTCAATGAGATCCCCAAGGAGCCTTGGATCCTAAAGCTTCAAAGGCTTCAAGTGTTCACGTGACGTTGTCTTGGCTTCTTTGCGCAGCCAGGCTGCCGAGCCTCAGGGCTAAGACGCACGTGATCCCGGGTTGTGACAAGAAATACATAGTTGTTTATTGGAATTTTAAAATTATAGTTTTTTAAGAAAATATTAGAAATATTAAGGCTAAGCTTAAGCGTTTTATAACTAACTTGAAAAAAGCAAAGAAATCTTTTATGCTAAGTAAGTTAAAAGATTATCTTTAAGTCAAAAACACGTGGGAAGTCTTATATGAAATTAAAAGTAAGCGTTATTAGAAAAAAAAACTTTACAAACTAGCGTTGATTCAATATATAATAGTTAATAAAATTCAAAGATAAGTTACTTTCAAGGAAAAAACGCTTTATATTTTAATTAATTATAACAACAAATTGCGCCGCTAAATGAATAAAACCACGAGAATTATCATCGAAAAATAGCGATAATATATTATCATAGTATTAAAACGCTTATAGTTAGCGATAATAAAAAAAGCAAATTAGCTAATTCTTATTGATTTTTTTTTTTAGCTAGCATTGAAACTAAGGCATTGATTAACTTAAGAGCTATAAGACACTTTATAAACTTAGTCTTTGTTAAGAAATAAAATATATTTACTACACGAAATCTTAAATCATATTAATTTGTATTACTGAACGAAAAAAACGCAAGAAAAAACAATTAAGTTTGCAAGAAAACTAATAAGATTACTATGCAAGTTGGAAATTATTATAAGGTGTTTTATTTTGATATTATGCTTATTGAAAAACATAATATAATATTAAAAACCTTGTGATTACATAACCACAACCTTAGTATAAATTAGGTAGCTAAAACAATTAAGTTTAATAATTGTTATTGCAAATGCAATTAACTTGTTGGCGAAAGAGAAGCTAGCGCCGCTTTCTTAAGAATAATATTAATAAACTTTAGTTAAACGAGTTGAACTCTCAATTAAGAAAAGACTAGGAATTAATCCAATTAATTAATTAATATACAAAAGCAATTACTCGTTTTGTATAAAAAGTACATTAAGATGTTTAGAAATTCCTAAAATATAAAAGCTTTATTAAAACATTAGTTATAAAACTACGAAATCAACTTTAAAAAAGAATTTGTACTTATCGCAAAAAAAACTTTGTTATTATAACTACATCATTATAAGAACGCTTAAGAAATAGTATAAGCAAGAGATAAAAAAGAAATGAATTTAGAAGTTGAAATTACTTTGCGTTGTTAATATACTAGTTGCTAAGAAACTAAGAAATTTAAAGAAAAAACCTTGCAATAACTTTTATATAATTAATAATAAAACAATAAAATATGTTTATTTTTTGCTAAATGCGCAATTTTTATGAAATAAGTTAATTAAAGCAAAAATATATACTAAAATTAATTAGCGCAATGCATTTAATTTAATTCAAATTTAAAAAAAAAACATAAATAAAAGATAACTATTATTTTACTTTTCGACTTGTAAAAGCATATAATTATACTATTTAAACTTACGAACGTACTTGCTACTTGCTAAAAATAAAATAAAAAAATTCTTAAGAATTATATTAAAATAATAATTATTTATTACTTAAACGATATCTTAGTATTTTTGAAATATCTTAAGCAATATAAGAAATACATTAAATAAGTTATAAAAGCCTTGTGACGACTTAGTCGCATACGTGAGCCTGAGAGCCTCAGGCTACTAGCCAAGAGGTTACTTGTATTTAAGAGCCATGCTCGCGCCACCTTTATAGCTTTTCAATTAATTCTTCTAAGTCAAATCGTCACATTAAAATCAATTCCCTAGCTGAGCGCTATGGTACATTACAATACGATACGATACAATACGACTACGATTACGTTACAATTTTGCTTAGTTTTTTGTTTGCCTTAATGGTATCTCGTTATTGTTTTGATTTTTACTTTTATTTTTACTACTTTCTTTACAACAATGGCCACGCTAACTTAATAACTCTAGCAATTGCAACTAGAGGTTCAAGCTCTTTAGTAACAAGTTAATATTATCGATGCAGTACCGGTTCATGTACCACGCCGCATGTGTAAATATATTTCAATGCAAGTATGGTGATAAAGTTCAAAGTATGAGTTGTAAAATCTGTGTTCTATTAAAGAGAGCGTGAGAATAGCTAGTATATATAGGGGCTTGAAAAGCCACTAAACCTAGTACGAACCCTCACCGATACCAGCCTGGCAAGAATATGATCTCCTAGTCTCAACCCAATTCTTGGTTCTAAAGAAAGTATGTTCTTACAAGGGCTTGTAAATTAATACAAGTAGAACTTCTTTTGAAAAGACATATTTCAATATAATAAAAGCAAGTAAATAAAGAACCAAATAAGAAATAAACAAATAAAATACAAATCCCGGAAATCCTTTTATTACTAAGCCAAATTAGTTTCAGTTAATCTCTAAACTTAATCTTTTATTCTAATAGTAAGCGTGTTTATGTTAATAAATTCTTAAAGAGCTTTATTGAAGGTAGCTTTTGTCATAGCATTAGCAGGATTGCAAGCACCATTAATTTATTAAATCTTCGTTAGTTCTTTGCGCTTGTATGATTAACAAATTATCATAATATCAATCATTAAGCGCTTCTCCTTTGTTGTGCTAAGCTTAACGATATACTCATAAAGCAACAAAAAATCCATGCAAATAATAGTTAGTAAATATAAGATACCAAGCTTGTTTATTATCATATTTATAGTAGTGGCAATGGAAATTAGCATATTAATATCAGTTACCATGGTATACAGCTTTGACGCTAGCACGGCACGAGTAATCCTCTTGCATTTGGTAAAGCTGATGTGCATAATGTTACTAAAGACAATGAATTACGCATTTCCCTTCATTTCAGTGCTAATTACCAATACAAAACCTATCTATGAACTTAGGTCTTTGTTATTAGCGAAAAAATCATTAATAAACACGTAAACTTTTACAAAGTGCAAGTTTACTAGGATGTAGCAAAGACTTTTATTTATATTATTCATTTGCTATTTTAAACGTAAGTTTAAGGCTTTAACGTCGTTTTTCATTGAATCCTAATGCTGCGCTACAACTAAGAGGTCAAAAGTTGCTTTTGGCTAACAAATAGTAGTAAGATAAGCTCCACGAGCACATTACTCCTTGTAATTCTTCTTATAATTCTTCTTTCTTGCGTTAACCAGCTTTAGTCTTGCTTCTTGCTCTTTTTAAGACATGTAAAGGTTGTCCCTATTCATAGTAATAGTATACTCATTAAATGTAATAATTTTGGTAAGAAGTAGTACTTGTATTAGCTTCGTTAAAAAACCAGCCTTAATAATCTCATCCTGCTCTCTTGCTAAGAAGTTCTTATTCTCCAAAATCAAAGTATTATTCATTTGCATACCTACGACTTCAAATTCATAGCTTTCCTTAGTGCTAATTAACAAGCATAAGTCGTATATTAAAGTCTTCATTTATAAGTTTTTCACATAATATTTATAGTATGTATTAAACTAATGGTTTCTAAACTCAAGTATATCGTATAACGGTAGCACTACTATGAATACTATGCCAAGAGGAAAATCTCTTGCGATTTCTTCTGGTGGCCATGCAAAAATGTCTTAAAGAAGCCTTGTCTCCGCTTGAACATAGGCCTGAGTAATGTCCCTAATAGCCAATTGAGATTTAAATTAGTTTCAAAAACGATTAAAATGCTTAACGATAGTAGCTAAAAATATAAGTAACCGCTAACTAAATCGTTAGATTATTAAAGACTAAGTTAGGATCTTTTTCTTTTTTTTATTATTAAAGCATTGAATTATTAGTTTTAACTTCTCATATAAGACTAAAGTCTTCTTATCTTTAACTTCGTTTACTATTCTTAATTTGAAAATGTGGTGGCTTTTTACTTTAAGGTTGTTCTTATGAATAGGCACAAAAACACTTCTCTTAATAAGTACTTCGTATTTCGTTCTTTGGGACTGCTAGAATAGTAATCCTAGTATTGTGATTTTTCTCTTAGCACGAAGTTTAATTAATAACTTCTAATCCCTAGTTTTCTTCTTAGTTAAAAATACTTTGGTATTATAATTATTATTAATAGTTAATAAGTTTAAGATGTGTTTCGTATATGAAATTTTAATACTAATTTAAGGTGAATTTAATGCTATTTTGATAAGGTTTCTAATTAAAGGTCTTAGATAATTCTCATGAATATCCTTTAGTAAGTTTTCTTTTTATTATTTAATGCCGAAAGTATTTATTTTAAAAAAGCAAATTATTATTAATTTAAATATTTATACTTGTTTATTTCTTATGTTAACTTGGTATAATTTGCTCTTTATACTTAAGAAATCGTAGGGTTTTATTCACCTTTTGCCTTCTTAATGTACTAAAACCGGGTTTATAATATAAAGATTATAAATATAAGTAGTTCCGAGGCCGTTTTAAGTGGCTAAAGCATTATTAATCTTGCAAGCGGCATTAACTTTCCGCACTTTTTTCATGGCTTTCTTAATTATACACTACGAAGTTAAGTGGCCTAAGATATGTGTTTAATTATACTGACTTAAATGCGTTGAAAGTGGTCTAAGCTATTGCCAAACCGGGCATCTTTTGGAGTAATTTCGCCGTATTAAAACCAATTGCTTTATTTATGATATAAAGTGCGTACTGCTTATTAAACATTGCTATATTAATGTAAATTGTATAATTAAAGTTTACATTGTTTTTTAGCTTAAAGCGAAATTTATGCAAAGCATTTGCGTATTTCTAGTAGTGCTTACACATCTTCTTAACTCTTAACATAATTTCCAAATTATGCTTATAGTTAGCTTAATTTAGTAGGTATTATAAACGTCTTACTAAAAAGTATTTAAAACGCTTATAAAGCCAACGTATTTTTAATTTAATTAAGTAGTACGCATTTATTGTTTTCGTAAAAGTATTTAGTAATTAATAATATTAATCCAAAAGAAGTCATAAATGCTTATGCTTTTGTACAATTAAGTACTTCTTATTGCTTTAAATCAAAACATTGCGTAGGTTATTATAATGCGCATTTAGCGCATTTAGCTGCTGTAAGCAAACCAAAAATAAGATATTTGCGTTTACAATTTGAAAGTTCATCTCTTTAGCTAAGGTATTAACTATGGCGACTCTTAAGAATAGTTGCAAATTGGCTCTAAATGTGATCCGACTTTGGCCCGCTTAGCTAGTATTAAACTTAACATCTCGAATTCATTGTAGTACTTGCAACTAATTAAGTCCTTCAGTGTTCTTATTTAATGCCTTTATGTTAATTAATAAGCCTTAAAAGAATTGGTTTGTTTATTGCGTAGTATAGGCGCTACTAAGAGCAGGCTTCTTAATTTTACTTTCTAAAATATATGTAATTTTCTTCTTCTTAAGTTGCCTCATAACTTCCCGCGCATTATATCGCGCATTACTTATTATAAATACAATCGTGAAATTCGCAATTTCCTTGCTCTTATTGTTATTAAAATCTTTTAATAAGTTCTTAATATTTATTAAAGTGTTTAAATTCGTATTCTTGTAACTTTTTAAATGATATTTAAATATAATTTAATTCTAATTTAAATTAAGGTTTACTCTCTTAGCATAAGCTAAGTAGCTTTTAAAAGTCTTATTCGTGGCCTTCATTTCTTCGGCCTTGCGCGCCGCAAAGTACTTAGCCTTAAATACTATTTATTTCTCCTTAAAGTAATAACTACTATGACAATTAGTCTTTTTGCAAATGATACAGCTTATGTAGCTTAGCCTAAGCTAGAATTTATTTTCACGCTTGTTTTCATTTGAAAATTTTATTCTACGATTAAAGTAGTATACTACTCCTTTAGTGGCATAAGACTAGTAGTAATTTGAATTAAATTCGGTGTGCCTTCGCGATCCCGACTTATAAGTAGTTTCAACACTAATAGCAACTCGAAGACTATTTATTAACGTAGGGAAAGTAAAAGGTGCCTTAAATAAAGCCATCTTAAAAAGTAAGTTCTTTAATACTCTTTGCATAAGCTTATTACAAAGCGTCTTGTTATTTCGCATATTATTATTCTTTAAGCTCAACTAAATGCTTTGCAACTTTTTCCCAAAGTTTTTTAACTAAGTTAATAGCGACTTCCCTTTTTAGTAAGGCTTCCCTTGAAACAATAAAAAAGTCACATTAAATCATTAGCTAAGAAACTTATTAGCTCTTTTCTTAGTCTCAAAATGGCCGCAAGTCGCCTTAATAAGCTTATTAAATAAGTATTTCTTGTTTTAAAGATACTAATAGTAATAAGAACTAGCTTTGTTTCGTAGTATTAACGAAAAAGCTTGGTTTTAAATTGTGATTTTAATTAATGCTTACTAACATAAGTTAGCGAAAATGTGAAGTTTTTTATTTAAGTAATTCTTATCTTTATTATACTAAAGCTTCTTAGTGTACATTTTAATAAAGTTTACTAATAATTTTACTTAGTTTAAGGTTAATAAATTCATAACATATTATAATTATTAAGTTGACTTTGTATGTAGTTTGGTAATTTTAGAATCCTTAAATGGTAGTAATGACTCGTCTCGTGAGTGTACTGCTAGTATTAAAGTGGAGTTTGGCAACGCATAATTATTTAATCTTTATGAGTAGAGATTACTAAAAGGATTTCTCTCAAAAGTAAATAAAAACTTTTTCTTTAAAATCATAAGTAAAGTTACATTATATAAATCCTTAGCCTTATTTCCCTTAGCAAAGGAAGTTCTTAGTAATTTTAATAGCTAAATCATTTTCATAAGCTTTGTTTTTACTTTTTTCAAAAAAGTATTTTTCTTTACGAAATAAATAACCACCTTTAGCTAATATTGTAAAGACATTGAGAGCCAAATATTTTGAAGTGTTGGTAAGATTAGTAGTAGTAAGCAAAAAAGTAAGTCGCGAATATTATTTAGTATTAATTTAAGGTAGTTTTAAATTTGCATTTTCACTTGGTTTCTTAGCCACATATTCTCCTTAGCTTGCACTGCTTTTACCAAAGCATTTATTATTCTTATTCTCTTTGCTCGTTATACAAATACACCTAATGCTTATAAGTTGTTTTTAAGGTATGTACATTTCATAACCTTAATTATTTTAAAGTTGTTTGCTATTTAATCCTTAAAATACTCTTAAAAGTCTTAAAAAAGGAATTTTCCCTTAAGATAACTATCGCAAAAGGCCTCATGAAATCTCCGCAAGTATACTATTGCGTCTTTTGTGAAAATTAAACTAAGATTTAACGTTTCTCTAAGTGTAATTGTATTATTAATTATTTTTAAAGTTAATTTTAGCTTTTGCGTACAATTTAAAGTATTCGCTATTATATTAAATGCAATTTATACGTAATTTAATGAGTTCTCAAATATATTTCTTAAAAGGTTTAAAGTTTTAAATTTAAGTATATTAACTTAATAATCTTCGTAAAGTAAGTATTAATATTATTATAACTTTCTTAATATGCTTTAAGTATTAAGGCAAGTCTTAAGAGAAAATTTTAATTAATCTTATTAAATCTGGCCTTTACACAAGTGCTTTATTAGAAATACAATAAAGTACTCTAAAGTTTGTTATCAATTTCACTCTACAGCCTAAGACCTTTTTTGTTTGTAATAAAGTTAATAATATAAGCTTACTACTAATTAGTATTAGTGCAATACCAATTCATATATTACACCGCATATGTAAATATATTTCAATGCAAGTATAATAACAAAGTTCAAAGTATAAGTTGTAAAATTTGTGTCCTATTAAAGAGAGCGTAAGAATAGCTAGTATATATAAGGGCTTGGAAAGCCACTAAACCTAGTACGAACCCTCACTAATACCAGCCTGGCAGGGATATGACCTCCTGATCCCAGCCCAATCCTTGGTCTTAGAGAAAGTACGTTCTTGCAGAGGCTTGTGGACCAACAAATATACTCTCTTTTTGTTCGCAAACGCAATAACGGCCAAAGCTATGCCTTTCAAAGCCAGAGAAATTTGAAGGCAATACTACTAAGTGAAATACTATCACGATTGCAATATTTACTTAATGCAAATACTAAGTGTGCAAGTTAATCTCAAATAATTAAAAAGTAGGTGTATTACGTACAATTGAAAATAGTAATTAAGTATAAGTAAAGATATTATTTTAAGTTAAGCACGAAGCTCTTATCTAATAACAAATGTACTAGTCTTATATAAAACCCTTCATATTATAAGATCCCTTTAGATCTTTAAATCTTAAGAATTCCTTAGGATCTTAGGATTTATTACGTGACCCTTAGTCTCGTGTTTCCTGCTGGGTCTTGGCTTCTCTGTGCAGGCGAGCCTGCCAAGCCTTAGGGCCAAGACACACGTGATACACCTACGAGCTAGGTTCGTAACACTATCTCCTTTCTTGCTTAGCGTAGTTCTTACGCTTAAGTATACCAAAGGAAATATTAATAATAGCTCATAGTCGTTTTCTTTTTTTTATTATGTTATTTAACTTAAATAAGAAAATTTGCAAATATTTACTTCTTGCTTGCAAAATCAAAACCTTTAGAATTAAAACTATGCTTTGTTTATTATGCAAAAAAACTAAGAAGACGTGCATCGTGTCTTCTACGAGTACTTCGACTTGTTGCTTAGAGTGCGCTTGTTTAGGAAAAAAATGTGATATTAAGATGCTTGCGATAAACGACTAAGAAGCTCTAGAGAGAGCAAAACAGAAGTTGAAGAAGAAAGAGCGCGCCGCGCGTGCTGCAGAGCGTAGGGCCCGTGAGCAGTACGCGGAGGCCATGCTCGCGGCCGAGGGTCGTTTGGACTGCTTCCTAGCTGTACGTGAATATACCTTGCTATATTATTTGTTTTCAAAAGGAGCATGAGACCAAGAATCAATGCGCGCGGCTTTTCCCTACTTTTAACCCCCACAAACCCAACGACAAATCCTCCAGAATTCCCTTCACTACCAATTCCATCCGAAATTCACATACAAAAGTTTATCAACGATGTGTTTAAAATCTATTGATCAAACGCATATCAACGGGTGGGCAGCATGGACCTAAATTTGTCAGCTGTCAAGTCACTTATCACACAACCACTCTTTCTGTTTCCTGAAAATGGTCAAAATTAAAGGGGAGTAGAACTTACCACCCAAGGTGCGAAATGGCAGCACATATCATACTCGTTCCTATCAGAGCAAGTATACTCATTGTTTCTGCCGACAGCGGCGGCGTCGTGACCTTTCCAACATCAGCACCCCATTTAGATCATGAGAATATTCGCCATTAAATGCATGAATATCAAGAATAACTGGGATTAAGTTACAGGTATGCCCAGCACCATTCTCATCTCTCTCATCACAGCATCCTCCCCATGTCTTGTCTGGACAACCGAAACTTTTGTTTCGGACCGCAACTGCCATAACAGTCGAAAAGAAAAGTGCCAATACTGCGAGCCCCTTCATTGTGTTGTCTGAAAAGGCTTGTGGGTGTTTTGACTGAAATTGTATCGTTATCGACTGAGGTGAATAAATGAAAAAATCCTTTAAGATAACGCAGTGCCGGGATATTCATTCAATTTCTAGAAGTATCCATCTCCTCCCCAGCCAAGCACTGCCTTATGTATATTTTTCAACCCAGCAAACCCAAAATTAACACAGCCCTTCCTCATTTCGGATCTCGGCCATCTACTTCCACTCCCCTCACACGAGCGTCGTAATACCAATCTAAACAGCGGCGCGGTGTATTTCCAAACTTAAAAGATCTGAAAGACCTGAAAGGAAGGGGAAAATAAATAAACTTTACGAGCTCCTGTACCCCGCGAGACAAGCATTGAGGCTGAAGTGCTTTAGCCAACCGATCCTCAGCTGAAGATGGGTATGTTACAATGTCACACGAGGAGGGTCTTCTTACGTTATATAACAGTGTTGAATGTTGGGTGGTAGGCTAGGCTCTTCTTCAGCCGGAAAGCTGAGTGGGTGTGAACGTGGACGGTGTCAGCTGAAACGGAAATGAGTTCAGGATTCAGGTTGCCGTAAATTCGTAGCATGGATGGGTACTTTTGACAAAGTAAAAGCCTCGGTATTCGAGTTACTCACTGACAGACTGCTGGTCATCTCAGTAACTCAGCTCTAACTGTAAAATGTTCTTCGACATTCCAATTGGCTGAAGTACGAAGGTCGCTTGGGATTCCGTAGAAAGGCCATGTGGAAAGGATAAATGAATAAGAGATTAGATTAGTTGACATTGAAATTTTTCAAATCTGACCCAACTCTGTTCGTCTGCCTGTGAGACCTTCTTTGAGGAAAAAAAAAATCGAAGGAAACAAAAAAGGAGAAGTCCGAACAGCAAGGCTGACACCACAAACCAACCCCGCGTCTCAGCCTTGCCCCGCTTCCGTGTCTCGTTTGCCACCCCTGAGTAAATACCAACTAAGGCGATTTACATGACATCACCAACTTTAGACTCGTCTTCCTGTTTTGTTCTCTCTTGATTTGTTTTCTTCACTTAACAACCTCTTCAGTGCAAAACGCCATACAAATTCAAAGGAATAAATGAAGTAAGATCTTACTTTTTGCGTAACGAAACAAGCCACAATGTCAGCACCAAACTCAAATGACAAGCAAGCAAGCATGCTCGCTGGACATGCTCAATACGCCAAAGGATATGTTGAGGAGACCGTAATAATTTCTTTCCGTTCATTACGGTGGAGCTTCTTTTCACCAGATAAACTGACACGGAATAGGTCGGCAACCTCACCAGCTCAAAGGAATGGCAGGAAAGTGGCAAGCAAGATGCAGAAGCTGGAATCGGGGAGATGAAGGTCAGGATCTTTTTTCGCTGGGCAGACCATATAGCCATATGCAGACGAGGAGAATGATAAAGCTGATTTATGCAATTTTAGGCAGCGAACCAACAACGCACATCCGAGCCAGCAGCCAGTGGAATCGGCGGCAGAGTTGAGGAGCTTGCTGGAAAGGCGGTGGGATGTGATGGCATGGAGAAGGAGGGTGCCGAGAGGCAGTCGAAGGCTGCTCAATGAGCCTATGGATGGTTGGAAGATCTACTAAGGAAATCATAGGTAGAATGTCTAGAGAGGGTGATGAATAAAGCTTTCTTTCAACTGCGCGTGAATTTAAACTCGAGATCATTTTCTTCCATCTTGTAGTAATTTTCTGCTGCATCCTACAGGAAAGTCTTTGAAGGATCCAAAGTTAACACCTGTATTTCCACGCTGGATTCGTAACAGGACATGGTTTGCTTCAGCTGAAGAGTGAAAACCGACGAATGTCCAGTGCATTGGGAAGTCTACCTATGTAAGCTGATATAGACACATAAACTATTTTTCCGGACGAGATATTCTTCTTTAATTGAAAGATATACGTAAAAAGGCCGTAAACCTGTGTAGACAAGAGCTGGCCGACTTCCATTACCGCCAAAATTTCCAAAGCAAAAGCCCCAAGCTATTCCATGAGAGACATGAGGTATGATACCCCAACCCATTGAGAAGTATCACGAATCAACACCCATTATGTTCAACAAGAACGTGCACAGCATCCCGGTTACTCAGTCCATGATATGCTGCGGTCCTATTATACTCCACGCGACCACCATCGCACCACGTCGTATTTCGCTTCGGTGTTGCTTGAGAAATCCTGCAACCCAATATATGATCGTGTTTGTTCCCATACTCGGCGAGACCACTATACATCCTTCGTCCACGGAATATCAAGATTTGGAAATCTGGTGCCCAGCCCAACCTGTCCTGAATCCCCACCTTGATATCCGCTACTGTAGCATACTTGTCGGTGTGCACCTCGAAAGTCGGTCTAAAGAAAGTCTTTATAAAGACAGTGATGGGAAATAGGGCAGGCTCATCATCGGATCCACCGGCACCAGTGTCAACACAACCAGGCTTCGAACCAGGGTCAGGAAGTCGAGAGCCCTTGACGGTGCTACCAGCTCGAGACGTAACTGGCTCGGTCTTGAAGAATGTCTTGTATGTGGCCTCCATAGCAGCTAATCTCATTTGCTTGTTCTCCCACTCGGTTGCGCCGCCAGGTTGATAGTGAATGGTGATACCAAGGGCCTCCTGCAACTTAACGTAGAATCGGGTATCGAGGATAGCAGCGTGCCAGATCTCGTCCACTATCCCATTTGTTAGACTTAAATTTAACTAAGGTGTTGGGCAGAGAAGCTTCTCTGCGGTTGGACCAGAGTCCCGTGGCCATCGAGCAAGAAAGTTATACATACTGAGAGGAGTAGGGCTGATCTTGGTAGCGATTTCATCAGAGGTGAAGGCCT
This sequence comes from Cadophora sp. M221, assembly GCA_017366145.1. Classification (NCBI taxonomy): domain Eukaryota; kingdom Fungi; phylum Ascomycota; class Leotiomycetes; order Helotiales; family Ploettnerulaceae; genus Cadophora; species Cadophora sp. M221. The sequence continues at coordinate 1,809 of JAFJYG010000084.1, read as the reverse complement.
TGATAGCGATGAATCTGCGGAACTCCTCGATGCACTCGTCGATCGTGCAGCCATTTGAGGAAGCAACTGCCAGTCCAATCGTTTGAAGAGTCTCAGAGAAGGTGGAGCTTCTGAGGAATTCAAGAGCAGCGGTGTTGGGTAGGAGGCGGAGATAGGTCTTGGTAAGATCATCGTGGGCGGTCGAAGGTGAGGTTTGGTCGTGGATGGTATTAGCACCAGCACTTGTGTTCTGACGCTTAGCTGGATTGCTAATCTCGACGACTTTCGCACTCTCCTTCCCTTCGTTGTTGTGTTTGCGCTTGACGGGGGCGATTCCCTTACAAATATGGGGAACGATGTTCGGCTCGACATGATGGGCAGATCACTCTTGATTGTCAGAGGATTGTCGTTTGATGGATGTGAGTTACGTTCAGCGATTGGTGGTGAAGGTCGTTGTTATAGTATCAGGCTTCGATGTTGGAAATTAAGAGATGAGGGAAGACTAATAAGAAGGCAGTAGGGAAGAAATAAGAAAGGTACACTAGCGTCATTCGGCACGCGGCCCCTCTGATTCGCCAGCTGCTAGCGTTGGTAAACAAACTGGATGCCCCAACTGAATGCGCTTTGACCTGCTTGGTCGCATGAGCAGAGACTTTTACAAGGTGGACACTGACCATTACAACTATTGTAGTTGGGTTTGGTTACTTTTTGATCATTGAACGCTGATTGAAAGTCATATATTTACTTCGCTCACGAGAAATTTGGGAAGTCAAGCACTGTCACTAAACATGATTTAATTGAGCACGTTGTGATCATTGTTTCCTTTGATTGTTAATTAACTATGCTACCGATGGAATTACTGATGGTGTTGAATCCCCAGCACATAGGAGAGTTGAATTTTGGAATACCAGCAGAAAATTGCGATGTCTCTCCATCACCACATCTCTTCAGAATCAGAATCCAAGGCCCTCAATTTCAAGATCCAACCAACCTCCCACGTCAATGTTGTTGTCGTCCAAAGTCAACTCAGGCGACATTTTGCGGCCTTCGTGGCGTAATCGTAGGTCTCGCCCAGCCAAACGGGGCACCATTTTTGCACGTCCCCAAGCCTCGACAAATATGATTCTCTTGCTCGGAAGATTGACTTTGAAGTTGCGTGAGAAAGCGAAGACATCAAGGGGTGGGGCGAGTTTGAGATAAGGAACGGGATTATGTGCGAGTGGTTGAACATCGAGCAGATCGATGGAGAAGAAGCTCTTGTAGAGGCCCTTCATTGCTGCAGGTCTGTTGTGACGCTTATCTTGTTCCAGGGCACCTCCTGGTCGATAGTGAAGAAGAGCTCCTAGGGCAGCCTGCAGCTCAGCGTAGAAGACTGTATCGAGGACAGCTGTATACCAGAGCTGATCCACTGTAATATCGACATTAATAAAGCATATCCTGCTGAGAGTTCATGAAGATCGAACTTACTCAGTGGGGTAGGACTAATCTTAGTGGCCATCTTGTCAGAGGTGAACACCTTGAGAGCAATGAAGCGGCAGAACTCCTCAACAGCCTCATCCTTGGTGCCCAACCAAACCGAAATATCACCCCCAATCACGCCCAAGTATCTTGACGTCAACTCCCCTCCATTATTTACAGTCCATCTCAAGACACTCGCAAAGTCTTGGTGATGAATTACTTAGTTAGCTCGTACACAGAAAGTGGCATTCAGTAACCCAAAGTATCACCTCAAATCAATCTCTTAGAAATATTCCTAATTAAAACCCATATTCATATTCAACTTAATCCAAGTCAATTCAACCCCCATTCTATCCCAGCAAAGTGATATTC